>JAODUI010000015.1:1816135-1835508 GCA_027563995.1 Papilio gigon | reverse complement strand
ACTGTCGATATGGTATGAGTTATTTATTAAGAGGCGCCTACTACGAATAAAATTTGCATTGCCAAATAGAACTAGTGGCAAGGTTACATCTCTCAAGCATTCCTTCAAACATAAAACTACGCCTGTAGAACTACAGAGAGAATTTTGTATTACGCGTCATCACACTGCACTCTCAATGAAATTAATGCCATATAACAAATATCATAATACCAAAATTCATCATCAACCTGCCCTCTTCCCTATGTAGTGTCGACACAGTACATCTCTAACAGTCGTCATATCTGAACTCACATTTAACGCATCCACTTTCACACTATCCATCTATACCGCCTTTCTCTAGCTTTATAGCCACACACATTCCTTCTCATCACCTTGTTTATCATACTCTCACAAACATGACCGAATAATTAAGGGGAAAAAATATATAAATTGTTATTTAAGTTAAATACTGTAAGACGAATGGGATGTTAAAACAAATAACTTCTTCCTCTAAAAAGTGTCCCAGTATTTAATTTCTTTGTAAATATCATTGTTTACGAAAATAATTGTTTTTAAAGTTTGAAAAAAAACCGTTTCTTCATAAGTTTATCGTATCGGTACTAGACACGGCTAGTTAAAAACGTAGTCTAATAATGACATAACGGTAGGAATGCTTATAGTAAATTTAATCGTTTAATTTGTTTACAAAGAAAATATAAAAAAGGTAAATCACTATAAAACATGTGAACGAGTTGATTGAACTTATTTTCCTAATGTAAAATAAGATACCGATAAGAAAAGCAAAGAGCTTGGCGTTTTGTTTAACTTGCATGTGTAAAGAAAAATAAACCATAAACAAAAGAGTGAAGATCGATTTACAAATGCACTCGATTTTTTTTAAACTGCCTAGATAAGGCAAAGGTGCGCCTGTGAGTAACATACAATAACACAATATTGCGTTGTAACAGAATGGGGGTTGGATTACAAAAACACGAAGCAACTCTAGCGAATATGTTAAGAACATAAAAAAAAAACAATTTGAAAAGATTCAGACTTTCTGGTTATTTTTTTGTCATCGCCTGATAGACATCCAAAGCAGCAGAAATTATCTTATCTCATAATATTGTAAGTCCCAAAACTTTCTGACAATGAAAAATGAACGAAACACTATTGATGTGTGAGGTTTGTATAGCGCCATCTATAAAACGATAACAAAAAGCAACACGTTAAAAGAACGAATAGTTAATCAAAATCGACATAGATGGCACTGATGTTCAAGTTCTTACTATCATAACCTCTGTTTGTTTTGACGTAAATAAATTATGACATTAAAACAATTACAGTGTTAGACCTTTGTTAAAAATAATACGGCATCATCATCCTCAGTTTGTCTTCATCTTTGTTCCCTAAAGAGGGTCAGCATACTTTATAACACTCATCAATACATTTCAATCAGCTGTCAAATCTGAATTCAATCCCTTATGCATATCATCTTTCACACATACTCTCCATACATTCCAGTCTTTCTCTACCATTGTAGCTGTCGAATCCAGTGTTATTACTTTCTTTTTAATATGATCATCTCTACACATGATATATCCATACCATGCAAATATTTGCTTCTCAATATCTCCATCATGGCCGCTGCTACCAATTTCCTCTAAGATAAATAATACAGTAGGAAATTAAATGTAAAATTATTAGAAACTCGTTCCAGAGGGCTAAAGTTATAACTGCTATTCCATCAAACATTAAATACCGTCTTATAGTAATGGAGTTATTAAACCTTTTGCATCTCGCAAACATTTTAATAATTCCATAACTATACTGTAACTTTTACAAACTAATTGAATCTAACATACCTAACACCAGTTCTCTCACTATCAGAAAGAGTTTCCATTGGATCCATATCTAGTTGGTCTTTACACCAGACTACACTTGAGTTTAATTCCGTAAATGCATGTTGTTGTGCTAATGACAGTTCAGTATTTAGTTTTGTATACAAATATAAGTTTATTGCAAAACATACCTCTTAATCAAAAGAAAATTGTATGCGATAAATAATTTGTCTGTCAGATACTCAGGAAATGGTTGTTCTTTTTTAACTATTGTTTTATTTATAATTATGATATATTTTATGCCTTATCAGCGATATTTCATACTAGCTTGTCTCCCGCGACTCCGTTTGCATAGAACACTAAGAAACTTAATTGCTAGACTATGTGTTGTTCCATACTATGCTATGTTCTACATTTAAGGCAAATTTTAGCGTAATATGTTTAGACGTTCTGGGTACACCTAATAACAAACATCCATATAAACTTTCGTAGTTAAAATATTAGTAAGATATCAAAGAATCATAGTCGCTAAACGGCCATGACGAAAGTCTTCATCTTGTTGTGCAATCCAAATGAAACATGAATATTACTATCAATGAGGAAATTGTGATACGATTTTTATAAATAGACAAAGAACCAATTTCTGATATCATTTTTATCCCTTACTTGATAAGATGATTGTGGTAAGTGTCTTAATGAAGGCTTTGTTCCTTTTAGAAAATGACATCGCAGGTAATAAAAACAACTGTACTGACCAATTTATAAACAAACAACAAAGATGGACATACTTACATTTTGAGATTCCTCTTCCAGAACTGCCATAGTCTCGAAATCGATGTTCATTTTGTGCTTATTACCCGCCACTTTTAAGCCTTAATAAACTGACACTCTTTAAAAACAATTTAGTAGTAAAAGAGTAAGCTTATATCAAAGTGAACTCTTTACCAAGGTATTGTTTACAAACTAGCAAGGTCATTTGACATATTTTGGTAACATACCATGGCAAAAGCATTTCGTCATGAGACGTCACAAAACTATTGATTATTATAGTTTGACCAGAAATTTAGCATCTCTGTTATGAGGGCGCCACAATCTGGTGGATAATAAAAATTCTGTACGTCAGTAGTAAAAACTAGGATTTTAGGGTTATTGTACGTTAATTGCTTGTATACTTTTTCTTTCCTGTCGCCTTCGGACAATAAATATTTTCTTTTTCGCAACCTGGCAATTGGTTTTATTTTCTAGGGCGTACATTTTCAACCATTGCTCTGTGGAAAAACATGGTTGTTATGTTATCTGTTTTGTCAATGTTGCTATACTAAATAAAAAGGTCCCACGTCAAATTTTTTCAGTTTTTTTTTCTTCTTTTACAAACGTCTAATGTCTGCAGTCTTACGTTTTCTTCGTGTATTATGTGGCCCTAGAAACTGAAAAATCCTTTATAAAGTATACAATATTAGAATAGAATGTCCATAGAGTGCAGTGTAGGACGAGTGCTACAAAATTGTTGTGTGTAATTGTTTTATTAGTGAAACAGATCAAGATGCGTATCGGTTTTGTGTTATATTGGTGCGTACTTGCATTTCATATGTGTAAAGGTGATGATACGGAGAAGACAGAGTCTAGAGAAAACGGTCGGAGACAACAATGGGGTCCGGGTAGCCGCAGCAGCTCGTTTGTAAGCGATCCAGCGGTTTCGGCATCTAACGAACTAAGTAAGTTCAATAACAACTGTGTTATTACGACGACCGACACCTGTTTATGTCCTTCAATCATCTCTTGTTAAATCTTCTCTAGAATAGTAACATATTCGATCAGTTGACATTTATTATTTCTACTTTTTGTGGGCTAAGGTTATGTGTGTGACCTTTAAAACATCTGTTCACCTTAACTGGAAGGAATCCGGATCGGTGGGCTAGTATTTTTTTTTAATATGTTTCTTAACGTGCACAGAAATCAATGCTTTCTTCAAATTAAAAAAAAAAATAGTTTGAGTTTTTGACTTTACAGCTACTGTGTATCCTTCAAATTGAAGGAATACAAAACTTATAACAAACATTTGAAGGATTTTTCCTACATTAACATTAAAAACTTTATCCTTTATTTGAGTATGATTATTTTATAGTTTTCATAAAAGAGTTATTAAAACTGTATGTGTCATAATATTGTACCAAAAAGCTCTTTATTATATTATTTATATAAATTTTGGAAAGATACTTATTTGTAAATATCTGGCAGCTTTGAATAAATCTTTCAACATTTTCCCCCTAACCCTATCTTCGTATAGCTGTTAAAAATTTCCAAAATAAGAGTTTATTTTTTTTATAATTCAAGGTGGCAAACAAGCTAGTTGGTGCCAGATTTCACTAAAATGGCCTGCTATCCATAGACATCTACAAATTGAATGGTTAAAAATATATTGTCTATTACAAAATAAAATAGGATTGAAAGGAAGTTTCTTTGCACATCTTCCATCTGATCCACCTTTGCCACTATTCCCTTATTAGAGATCAATGGTAAGGGGGTAAGATTTTACTAAATGCTCTTCAGAACATTAACTCATCAGATTATATCCACTTTACACCTGTGAACCAACAGGTTGTGACATTGCACTAGTGCAGCCCGCTATTGGTCTAACTCAACAGACTACCACTGTTATTTTTAGTTACACTTTTATTAGTAAAATATCGTATTTGAACTATCACTAACAATACATAGTCATCATCAGCTCACTATACATCTTTACTGAGGCACTTTTGCACTTGGAGAGTACCCTATTATTAGGAGTGGCTAGGCTATAGTCAACCATGCTGACCCCAGTGCAGGTTGGTAGACTTCTCACATGTCTTTGAATTTCTTCACTGATATGTGCAGATTGCGATGTTTTCCTTCACAGTAGGAATGTATATATGTACAAATTTAAATATCGAAACACATTGGTACATGTCGGGGATCGAACCTGGGCAATGTCGATTAAGGTCCGGTCCGGTCAAGCGCTTAACATCTGCGCCAGTGATGCTGTACAAACGTAGCTTTAAACATAGTATTTAGTCCAAAACAGCTTGGTCCAAATAGTTTCAAGTATTAGATTTGAAGTTACGTCACAATCAGACAAGAGTAGCAGACGTTGCATGAGTCAGCGGCGACACCGCTCGCTGTCAATGACGGGCGAACCGGGATCGCTTCCCATACTGACTATTTTAGTACGCAAGGTGTGAGGCAATCATATGTGCCGGTAACAACGCTCGAATCTTGTACTATTGTTTTATTGACAACTACTTTTGCACTTCGCTGTGTGATACGAAACTTGTAGCCTATGCGCTCTTCTAACACCGCTTTTCGAGATTGATGTGTATCAAAGTTTATTCAGACAGGCGTTCTGAAATTACGTGCTAACTTCGTGTCTTTGATTAAGGGAACGACTTAACGTAGTTTAAGGGGAATCTACACCGAGGGACTGCTAAAGTTGCAGTATAGATCTAAAACATGGTATCACTTAAATATGGGTTAGTAAATGTTAATCGCATATATACTTTCAATACTTTACAAAAGCATTGGTTGTACCTGTAAAATCTGAATTCATAAGCAATAACATACGCGTGTGTGTGTTCGTGTGTCCGTGTATGTGTGGTAATGATTCTTCCAACAGATTTTGTTGACTCTTCGTGAATGTTGAACACGTTACGTGTACTAATTGATTTATGAATAACACTAACATTTATGTACAAACTCGATAAATAAATACGTTGTTATATGTTGGAACTATTGGACTAGTCTCTTTCATATTATATGTATTTTAAATATAATTTCTTAAAACGATTGGTTTCCTTGTTATGATTATTGTTTTCGAACAAAAGAATGTGACATTTTTTTTTCTAATTCAGAAATTAAACGAAAAAGCATATATTCTTATGTGGCCGTATATTTTGGATAGGTTCGTATGTACGTTATAGTTTGTTTTACCACAATAAAAATGTCAACATTGAGGAAACCTTACAACGTGGTATTAGATCACGGGACCTTCGTAAGATGAATCATCTGGCTTATATCACAGATGTTGCAGTGGAAGGTTCTCGAACGATTTTCATGAAACCAGTATTGTCGGGCGCTAAGGAGGTCATTGCTTTCTGACTAGGCCACGCTTTGTACGTAGGTTCAATGTTTTTTTTTATGTTTACAAGATTTAATATTGTCATATACATCTGATAAGATAATAGCTTAATCGGAACATTAATTGTTCCTTAATTAATTCCAAAGGTAGTAAATTGTTTTTTTCTTTAAGTGTATTTTATATATTGCACTTGAATATTTTTAAGTCTAAATATGCTAAACGTATTTTGGTGTCACAAAACACGTGTTAAACTTTAATAACCCAATTAAAATAATACGGTTTTATGATTTGTTATATCATCAGCTTTATATCGATGTTGATGTCGTTTAAAGTGTATTAAAAATGAGAAAAAACATACAGGTAAACGCATAACTTTATTATTAACACAACCCATCTGTTACCTTAGTATTGTAGATGACAATGCGTCGATGATCACCTTGTAAGTCCGCTGCTCGTTTTTCCTCTTCTCTGATAATAAAACATGTATCAGGCACTAAAATTTGAGTAGATTTTTGCAAGATGGTTTATAATAAAAAAAAAGTAGATATAATAGTTTCCACGTACTTATGTTTTATTGAAGATAATGACGCGTTTTAGTTACTATCAATATTTCCAGTTCCAGAGTTACGACAAAAACTTGCTTCTTCAGTCGACGTCTGTTTAGATTATAAAAAGTTTGATTGTTACTGAGCGACCCTTATCACGTATTAACGGATTAATAGACAAGTGGTCTGGCTGCCAAATAAGGATATACGGCTCTCTGAACTCGCCTTGGCAAGCGAACGACGAGGGTCGATTGTTCACAATTCTATATATGTTGCCACGCTGCTGTTTATTGCACTATTATTTTATGCGAACAGGTGGTCGAAACACATTGTCAGAGGACCTAGCATCATATCGTTGCCGAAACAAATGAATCGTAAAAAATTGTCTTTTACTAACATTTCAGGAGAGATTAGCTTATTATATTTGGACTCGATTTGATGTCGAAAAACAGAGATATGAAACCAGGCAACATAAGATACGATGGTCTAAATATATGAAACAAAAAGAAACTTTTTTTTCTTCAAATTCCTTCATCATCATCAACAGCCCTTGTCTGCCCACTGCTGGACATAGGTCAATTCTTTCAGCAACTTTTAATATTCCCCAAATTTTCTTTACTAAATGCCTCTACGTAGCACTAAAAACCCTAACTACGAGTATGTTTAGTGTAAAATGTAACCCTTTATAATCTAGTAATTTAGGTTACTAGGTTACAGTTTCCTATATGCCGAGCTAATAACTTCCTATGGTTATGTTCAATATGATAACATATAGCAGCAGATTTGCGCTACCAACGCGTCCGTTCGCGGTGTTCCACCTTAAAAGCTACCGTCGCTTGAACATATCGTACGCACTGCGACGCGGGCACAAAAGCCAACAAAAATAGCATGCAATTTTTAAATAAGTTTGCGAGAAATAAGTTGGTAAGTGGTCAAAGGCAGACGACTAACTGCTTTTTACACAGGTTTTTGTGCTCCTCGTTCATTAATTTGTGAGTTGGGGCGGAGATTGTGAACGAGGCAATTTTTTTTAAAGTGGAACACTGTTAACGGTTGGGATTGTACAGTCAAAATTATAACACTAGAAGAGTCAAGGTCACTGTATATTTGTGTGTCTGTAAGTACGTTCACAACGACAAATGTAAGATGGCGGATGTTTACTTTTAAAAATTCAACGAACAAATCACACGATCCCATTTGTAAGAACAGTTTGTGTCAGATGTTATTTCACTAATATTTTAGTATGCGGCCGAAATATTCGAATAAAAAATACTGTTATCTATTCTGTTGTGCCGAGTATTAACTTTTAAACATTAGGTATACGTCTATTCAAATTTTTTGGTGTCGAAAATTGTGTTCTTTAAAGCGGCTCGTGCGATATTCCGCACCACCAAATATGAAATAAGACAGCTTTTTAAACAACTATTTGCGATTTGAACCCGCAGTTCAAATGTTGGATGCTTAATCCCATTTATCGTTGCTTGCTTAACTTATCTACGATTATCTTGGTTAGACCACCGTGATAACACGATTGCAGAGAACACGTTTGTTAAAATAATCCTTAGCGGATAATGAGACGATTCAATTCATCTCATTTCTTGCATAATTACTACTATTTAATAAATAATTTTATATTGCTTAAACCTCATTATTAATACGATATTCATCTTTTAACCACGTAAAACCAAAAGACACAAATAGTATTGTTTTTTATCCGTGTCTTCATTCCAAGAAGTCTGTATATCGTCGATTCATATTTGCCAGACAATTAAAAAAATAATCACGCGTTCGCGAATTATGCCACATGTACAGGCTTCACAATATGCCAACTCATTGTAGTCTTATGTTGCCAGTTATTTTATTATAACTTAGAAAAAGAAACTTCCTGTAAAACACAAACAAACAGGAAATTTCATTTGAAATTCGAACACAATTCAATAGCATTTTTTCTTCTAATTTTCTTTCGCAATCCAATAGCATAAAAAGATAAATTTACAGTAACTGCTGGACAATGAACTTGTTTCTTAACGTTTGTTCTCAAATATATTTGCGGCATAACAAAGTCCATGCAGGTCCATTATATCAGAGACGCACGCCAACTAGGGCTGTCAACTTATAAGTGTAGACCCGGAGACTGGTAGCAAAAACGATGACGTGTGACTACTAACGTAAAAAAACAAAAAAGTTATTTCGCATATTTTAAAAATAACCGGCTAGTGACATCACCAACACATAGAAATGGAGTCAAAATCTGCCGTGGTGGCAACCTTAACGTTAACAAACGTCTTGCGACATACTACAGTAATTGATCCCAATGAGGGGAAGTTAAATGACGTTCCCGAGTTCTTTGTACGTTCATTGTTGACGTGATGATTTATTGTGCTTGGAGATTTTTCCTCTGATCTCATTTCTTAATTGTTGTATTGGTACACACAAGTTTGGATAGTTGTTTTTTTATTATAAAATATTAGCAGTTTCTTATTACTCTAATAATATTTATTTTACCACGCCAATTAAGCTTTAAGCTTGTGCCAGTATGGTCCACGACAATAGTCGAGTGATGAGATTTGAACCCTCGACCACGCGGTCGGAAATCCGTGTTCTTAACCAATATGCTATTGGCGCTTCTTTTTTTTTTAAAAAAGTTTAAAAAGTAGAGATAAAAGAAATACATAGATCTAATCTTCGCTCAGTTCAGATAACTGGCAGTTGTATAGATTTTAATAAAAAAGAAATATGTACCAAAAAGATCGTATAGTATTTAATTAAAAAGAAACAATTGACTGTTCCTCTGGAGAATAGAAATTGCATCAAATAAAACCCATCGCATTTAAAACTCGACCATCTATTTATTTTATATGTAAATCAATTTCATTGTAAACGAACTGACAAACATTTATTGATGGTGAACAAGGTGATGAGATTGAATGTGACTTGTAAAGGTAGAGGGAGACCGAAGAAGAATGGATTGTGTAAAATAGGATACGCGTAATGATGTGAGTTTATATGACGGCTAACAGAGATATATTGTACGTACTGTGCCGACCCTTTGTAGAGAAAAGGGAAGGTTGATGTAGTTAGTTAGTAGTTGGGGCTTGTTTTCCGCAATTCCACGACTAACGCGCATTTTGCGTGAGGGCAGATCATGGATTAATCCAACCAACCCAGCTCTCCGAAGAAAAGAACCATTTGATATTGCTGTCGATCTATTTAAGGTTGATTTATTGTTTAAAAATTAATTAAAAATTTAAATAGGATGTCGTAATCCAGCCACGTGATTCCGTTACACATGGCATTGTTGTTGCTCGGGGGACCGACGATGGCTCATTAATATGAAATGTAATTTAATAACGTTAATGAAAATTAATCTTTATTACGTTCACGATAAAGTCTAATTTGTATGTAAATATAACTTTGGCACTCGGTTATAGGATGAATTGTGTATCTTTAGAAATGTTCTTATATACGGCAACGTGTTTATTTTTAATTTTTTTTGTTAATTCAATTTGAAATTGCCTAGTCACGTGTCAGATGGAATTCTCAGTCGGGATCACGTTTTAATTAACAACTAACAGATGTAGTATATTTTTAATTTTAAATAGATGATCCGACGTTAATTTGTGAACTGGCCGCCGGGGGAATTAAAATTGTTAACATTAAAACTTTTTGCTCAATACGAATCTATCAACATATATACTATATTTCGTTTTATTACTTACTTATTAAAAAAAATATGGAAAACCTATTGTCGACCTCGACACCGTTCGCTCGGAATTAAAAAAAAAACTTAATTAATAATCTCTGTGTATTCCGAAATGTGACCTGTATCTGTGTTAAATTTTAACCAGAACCAGGATACTGTTCTGGAGACACCATCCAACAGACATCCATTCCTATTTGTAACATTAGTAATATTGTATATTATTCAAATTACTCAAACCGTTCTTTATCATTTCAGAACAATAGAAAGTGTTGTAATTATATACGTGACTTTTATTTATTTAAGAAAATAACAAATGAATATCGTCGGCTCTGTCCCCACCGAGCCTTGTACCTTGTTACTTAAAAACATACAGACAAATTGCGAATGTAGTGTTCGTAAGAGACGGGATTCTTACCACGAGTAGTTCTTAGAAACTCAGTCATTATATCAGCCATATGTCGCCCACAGCTGAGCGTAGACCTCTCCCAAAGATCGCCAATGTAGCATGCGTGTGATAGAATATCGGCAGCTCAAAAAGGCAAATCGTGGTACGAACCACAATACTTTAAAGTAACAAATTGTAACGTAAAAAATTACTGTTTTTCTACCAAGGCAACCGAGGCTTATCGTAAATTGTCGTTTAGTAAATTCTCTTATAAAAAATGTAGTTCAAGTTATCCGGGCACGGAAGGAATGTAAATGATGCTTTAATACTGGCCGATTCTATTCTATAATCTTCTTTTTCTTCTATATATATAAAAATGAATTGCTGTTCGTTAGTCTCGCTAAAACACGAGAACGGCTGTACGGATTTATCTTATCTCGGTCTTGGAATGTTCGTGGAGGTCTAGGGAAGTTTTAAAAGGTGAGAAAAATTGGAAAAACTTCCGTGAGAGCCTCAAAAATACGCCTTTTCCATTTCCCATACAAACGTTGTTTTCCTAGGAGCAATTGTTTTTTTTTTGTATTTCCTAATAAATTCAAAAATCTGTTTGTTTATTGCCTTTAAGGCGAAACAGAGTTCGCGGGGTCAGCTAGTTTACAATATGAAAGACACATTTGCATAGATCCGCTCGATACAACGCCCGGTGGTTTCATTATCAACGCTAGTATTGTTAGATTAATGGATACTATAAAAACATACAACGCCGATTATACGAGTTTCACACGAGGACGGAAGTGAAACAGGTTAATTGCAGTACTGCTATTGAGCAAACGCACACGGTTAAACTGTAGTATGTATTAGTGTGTGTGCAAGTCGAAGCACTTATAATTAATATTTCTAATTTTTAATCTAAAATATCAGAGAAAACAATGTGTACGATGACAACAAGTATCACGTCTGTAAAATAGTGTCAATAGTCAAATGGTTTACGGATTTCCGACCGTTTGATCGTTAGTTCGAATCCCGCCATACGATTATTGTTAAAAAAACACATCCTAGTATAGAGCTTAGTTGGAATATTGAAATAAATATTAGTAAAGTAATTAAAAAGTGCTGATGTATTTTTTTTATTAAATATCAAGTGTACTGAGTTAGTACTGCCCTGTTCTACCCTAGTGTGAACTAGCGCTCGTCTCAATGTATCATGTTTTAGTGTTTCATACAACTGGTGTAGTGACCTACACAATCACATAGACCTTTGTTTGTACGGCCCAAGATTGAATTTATAAATTCGTGAAGCGTTCGTTTATTGCGAATCGAAGGTACCAGAAATGAACGCTCGTTCCGTCATCTATAACATAACTTTTTCCTCTCTGTCATAGATTAAGTAGTGACAGATATGACTTCTTCAAATAAATTATAGATTACATTCTTTGCTTAACATACAAAATTCTTATTTTGTCTCTGTATGTTTCCGTACAAATAAATGCTTTGATATTTTGGAAAATGTAAGCTTACTTTTAGAATTTAAAAAATCTGTCCCTATTGTTGATGTATGACTAGTCTATGACCTTTAAGTAACAGTGGATAAGCAAGCATGACCTCCGTTTGGAATGATTTATGCGCATTTATTTTTATCCCAGCCTCTGCGTACACGGTATTTGATTTTAAATGATATGATTTCAGTTTTAACAACATTTTAAGGTTATCAATGTGATCGTGAAGTTCTGAACTAGGCGTAATCTATACTAATATAGTAAAGCTAGACTTTGTTTGATTGCTATAATATCAAGGAACTACTGGTTGGAATTAAAAAAAACTCTTTTCGTATTGCATAGTCTACTTATTGTGGAAGGTTATAGGCTATACAATCCCATTACGCCTAATATTAGTGGGGAATAAAGTTTGCTAAAATAAGTTGAAATGGTCTGTCAGAATAACTTTAAATCGACTTGAACAATTACTTCCTATGTTACAAAGTGATTCCAATATTATTGATAATGGGGTTTTCAGGCCGTCATATAGGGAACTCGTCTTCACATCAACTCATCACATAAGTATATTATCCAAGAAAAAACTTGCACGGCTAACTTTCAATCGTCCGTTAACTTTTTTTTGAGTTGAGTTTAAGATTTTTTTTTAGCATGAGTAACTATTTTTTTTTAGTTTCTAAATTCCAAATAGCTCCCGGATATTAGCTCTAAGAAAAAATGATATAGTGACGTCACTACGTGTCAACTTGTTGAACGGATGATCCTAAGTCAATAAACACGCTCAGCAACCATGTTTATTGGTTTAACAAATTAGCAAAGATTATG
This sequence comes from Papilio gigon, assembly GCA_027563995.1. Lineage (NCBI taxonomy): Eukaryota > Metazoa > Arthropoda > Insecta > Lepidoptera > Papilionidae > Papilio > Papilio gigon. The sequence continues at coordinate 1,822,629 of JAODUI010000015.1, read as the reverse complement.
ATTGCAAGACATTATTGATCTTTCGAGTTTATGAATATTTTTCTAATCAAAATATGCATATATATTTTTTTTGTTACTTTACTAATATTTCTCTAAACCATTTCTGGCAAACTTGTAAAAGCTTGTGTTAGGATATGGCTCACGACAGTAGTCGCATGGCGGGAGTCGAACTCACGTCCGATAGGTCGGTAGTCCGTACCCATAACCACTAGGCTATTGGCGCTTCAATTTTTTTCTTTAATTAATCCAAATCTTTTTTAACTTCATCATCATCAGCCTTGTCTTCCCACTGGACGATGCCTTCCACAGTATGCGTAGCTTCGTATAATTACATCATCATCATCAGCCCCTGTCTGTCCACTGTTGGACATAGGCCTTTCCCAATGCCTTTCACAGTATAATTACAGTACTTTAAAATTTTATTTGAATTGTTCTAAGACATTTGTCATCAATTTATTCATAACGGAAGGTCGGAGAGTACTCTTCCATACATCTCTGTCAGCCGTCATGTTTGAATTGCGTAAGATCTAATTACTAGACTGTCAACTGGTTCAGGTGCTGGTTCACTCACCGCAAGTGCTATTAATGTCAGTTCTAGAATCCCTTATACTGTCAGATCGTGTTGCTAAATGGTAATTAATTGATTTCTATATTGACCCGCTTATCTATTATGTTTTTATTGTTATTGATTAAGACCAAATCGCAATATTGAGCTCTTGATATACTTAACATTGGTAATGTTTTGTGCATGCGATCGTCAATTGATTTTCTCCTTTAAAAACAGGAACATTTTTTATTATACTTAGGGGGGTCTTCTTAATGATTGTTTCGTGTAGTTTTCTATACTAAATCCATCCTATCAAGACGGTCGTGTCGTCTCTTGCATATCCTACGATATTTGTTTCAGTAATACTTTTACCGGGCAAACTTGATCTGTTTTTTTCTTTACCAAACTGTAATACCGTTATTTTATTGTTTTCCAGTACTAATGGAGGCTTGTAACAACGAGCCCGCGTGCCTACAGGACCGCGTAGGGCTAGAAGCCATCACGCAGCTGCATCGACAGCTGGACGACGACGCCAACGGGAATGTCGACCTCAGTGAAAGTGACGATGTGAGTATATGTTGAATGTTCCAGTAGAGATAAGAGGATTTATTCTTAGTTTACGCCCATCCTTTTTCTATTTGGGAAAGCGTGAACAGGCAAGTGGTTAGATGCGGAAAGCGGAGGATAGCATACTGTGTAAGGCATAAGGGAAGGCCTATGTCCAGCAGTGAGCAGACAAAGGCTGATGATGATGACGACTACGACGATGATGAGCAGGTAATAAGACTTGACAGGGATAGCTTGGAGATATACACTTTTCATTTTTTGATTTGATGCCGAACAGTTGCGATTTTATTTGTAAATTATAGTTATGTATTAATTATGCAAATCATCAACATTTTTTTTCTAAAAATGTTAGCAATTTTTGTTAATTTACTAATATTTCTTGTACCACTGCAACTATGCCTTACGATCATTCTAAGATATGATTTAAGATAATAGTATAATGGGCAAGGTTCGAACCCACGACTGCTAGGTTGGTAATCTATAAGTCCCTTAACCATTAGGCTTACGACGCTTAAACACCTTCGACCATGTACATGTTGTTTTTTTTGTAAACGCGTCTATGACGTACAAGTTGAGATCTGCAGCTGCGTTTCGTTTCATTGTGTTTGAATAATATTAATATGCAACATCTCGTTGCATAATTATGTCGCCGATAACGCTTGGCCTTATTTCAACTATTTCCTTCAGGCGTAACAAAATTATATATAGGCAAAATAATTTAAAATTGTTGACGCGGCCTGGCCTTGCTATTGGTACAGTGAACGTGTTACTTCAAAGGAACAATATGAAGTCGTAAGTTTCATTTCAAACGTACAGACTAAACAATGCGCTATTAAGAGTCAACGACCAACCACTCAAGGCTAATCCTAGACATAGTACCAAAAGATAAATCTCCAATTTGTTAAAACTTTCGTAAAACATTTCACTGTAATACTTATAAAAACGGGTGAACTCACGTTGGAGTAAGTGACGGGTCGCTACTGCCCGATAGTTCCAAACCCACTCACCCTGAAGAAGAGTCCCCGATGGGCTCGAAACTCAGTACTGACACCGATTTGCACGTGAGTTAAGCCGTTTTTATAAATAGTCAAAAAACTTGAGGTATCATTACTGACACAACTGCGGCATTATAAAACATTTAAAGTTTTTTTTAACTACCATTTTATTTCTACTTAAAATAGTAAAGTCTATTAAGATTATCTATGATTTACGAAGCCATTTTATTTCGTTAGGTTTATGCCACAGCAGTTTTTTTTTCAATGTATTACGTAACGTGTGATTTTAATCTTTTTTCTTGGTAAATCGATAAAGGACTTCTTTATACTTTATAACAGTGGGTAGACATGGGCTGTTGATGATGATAATGATGAAATATGCTAAGTATCATACGTATTTAGTTTTCTAAATGATGATGTTTCATATTTGCAATTGATTTGACGTGACCTTGGCGCAATAATTAGCGCACCTGGTTCTTAGACAAACAAATTCTCAATAACTATTACGATTGTTTCTATAATAGAATTTTACACCTACAGTCTTTTGGACCGTACTCTTTTTACCGTAATATTTTTTTTTTTTAATATTTATTCCGTTATACACAACAAAACAAAAAGGAACTCGTTGAAGAACATCGTAATAGTTTTTTTTCTTTTGTTTACAAAAAAAAATACAAAAAAGCTATTACGATGTTAGATGTGTTTCGGTTTTCATTGAAGTTATATAAAATCTTTTTTTGCACGAATGTTAGTTAAACCGTTTCTGAGAAAACGTCCGATATATGGTAATTCTGCTGTTATATAATATTTTCATTGGAAATGTAATCTTGTGTACATATACATATAGTTAAGTATGACTCGAAGGGACTATATTAGTTATACGATTAAGCGATATAATGCATTTTTACCGTACTTAGAAATTTCAAGTTTTTGATATAGATTATCAAATTTTTCTATTGTTTGCTAATAAAGTTTTGTTTTTAAACAATGCACATTGAAAGAGTTTCCTGAACTGATATGATGTATTTTATCTTGTGTTCCAGTTCCTCCGCGAGGAGTTACAGTACGACAGCGGCTATGAGAAGCGACAACGCGCCTTCCATCACAATGATGATATGCACATTTCAGTCAAGGAGTTGTGGGAGGCCTGGCTGAGGTCAGAGGTCAGTTGAACATCATTCCAATATGAGCTCTTAGATTTAATTTATATTACAAATAACTAGTGAATTTTGGGGCTTACAAATGCACGTATAAAATCTGAATAAAAAACCAACGATTAAGGTTGCGGATTTCCGATCACGTGATGGACAGTTCGAATGCCGCCATTCGACTATTGTAAACGACATCTTAGCACAAGCCTGGAGATAAATACAAAGGTTTTAATACAAACTTGCATGTTAATAGGTCCACAACTGGACGACGGAGCAAACGGTGGAGTGGCTGTCCCAGTCAGTCGATCTCCCGCAATACAGAACTCTGTTCCTGCAGCACAAGATCACTGGAGCCACACTACCCAGGTTACAAATATTATAAGTAGGATCTATCCTCACACAATGGAGCTGGCACAAGACACGTGTCTCATGTCTCCACTTAAATACAGTAGTATACATTTTGTGCTACGCTATCCATTCTCGTTAGTGCCCATAACAATCAGTTCCTGTTCTGACGAATACAGAGCAGAGCACGGACGACGGACGAAGAACGGAGTACATAGAGTCCGTCGTCCATTTGACTATTATCGTGAACCAATTAACAAGCTTTTTCAAGCTTACCAGGAATGGTAAAAAATAGTATTAGTAAATTAACAAATTCTACTAATATTTAACTAAACAAAAAACTGTATATGATATTATTAGACCTGCCTGCCTCCTTTTGTCTCCGCTTCCGATTTAAATTCCGATATAACACTTCGCTTACATTGCTGGCAGAGAGTGTTAGTACAGAGTGGCGTCATACAAAATGTTTACAACAATATTAGGCATATGTTACTGACTTGCTTATGTCCGCATTGTGGTGTGCTAATATGCCTGTAACTTGCGTTTTTGTTAACCATGAGTCTCATCTAAAGCGCCAATAGCCTAATGGTTAAGCGTACGGACTACCGATCTAGCGGTCGTGAGTTCGAATTCCACCATTCGACTATTTTAATTTCGTGAACTATATCCTAACACAAGCACAAGCTTACCAGGAACGGTTACAAGAAATATTAGTAAATTAATAAAAATCTACCAATATTTTACAAACAAAACAGCTCCTAATGGTTAAAGCAATAGATTTCCGATCACACGTGGTCGAGGGTTCAAATCTATTCTACTGTCGTAAACGATATCCTAGCAACTACAGTTTAGTTAGAATTATACAATAAGTACCATGTTAGTTTTTCTTTGAGAGTAATAGATTCTTTTTTATTTAATATTATTTATTGTTTAGGTTGGCAGTAAACAACATGCAGTATCTGAGCAATGTCCTAGGCATTAAGGACCCCATACACAAGCAGAAGCTTGCGCTGAAAGCTATGGACGTTGTTCTCTTTGGGCCCCCTAAAGGTAAGTCCCCGTTTCCTATAGAATAGTTTCACATTAGTTTTATTATACTAGATGTCGCTAGTAACAACGTACCCGTGGATATGTGTTCTTCCAGTATATTCTACATCTATACAAAATGTCATACATTTCCATGAAGCCGGTCTAGATATACATTTTAATATATATTCAAACTTACGCATTACTAATATTACTAAGAAAAAATTAAAAAAAAAACCTTATCTGTGTCAAATTTTATCTATATCCATTAATTCGTTTTAGAGTTGCCGCTTACTAATATCCATACATGCAATTCATGTAAATATGTCTATTATTACAAATGCGAAAGTATGGATGGAGATTAATTTTACATAACTCCAATACAGTTAAATGTATTTCTGTAAAATATAACATAGTCGGGATGAACACATAGGATGTTAATTTTAATTTTGCATGGACGCAGTCGCGGGTTACAACTAGACTTATAAAAACTAGTGGTCATTAGAGGCTTCAGAACAAGTACCTAATAATGATATAGGTTGTAGCTTTTAATTGTGTCAGTACAAGAAAGAAATAGGTCACTGCTACACGGTTAATTACTTTGTACTATTGTCCCGTTGTTTCCGTAACTCAATTGGTTATTTGTAAGAAGGAGATAGGGCTTGTCTCGTTGCTAGGAACAAGACAATTATTCAGTAAATGGAACACCGCGAGAATCCTGACTGCACCCTTTATCACACACACTTCCCATCTTTTACGACCTAACTGCCGAACTCAGTGACTATGAGTTCAGCTGTTATTAGAAATAAAGACATTTTCATTTAGAATAGAATAGAGTAGAATTCTTCTAATTATTTTACACTAAGTTCCCCAAGTGACCAAAATATAACTCTGATTACGGCAGTTCAGTGGACAGCGGTATCATAAAATTTAACAATACAAGGTGCCCTTCGATTACCTAAAAATATTCTAAGATATTAAAATGAACTAAAAATATTAAAATGATGTAATTATTCAAACAAGCGGCGTGTCGAGGCGTTCAAGTAATAAACTAACTTTTTATATCCGTCATTAAGTGGTCACGACAGGACTTACATTAAGCGATACTAAACTATGAAAAAAAAATACATTTTAGTATGGTAACATCTTGAATCAGTTTATATGTACCAAGTACGGTCTACATACGTACGTAATACGTTTAATAGATATACATATAGGGATAGGTTATGTACGTACGTCGTATTCCTGCTAATTATAACTACTCTACACGCAATGTATTATCGTTTTTTTTTTTAATGAAATACACTATATTTTTAGGTTCATACTATATAATGGAACAGCAATCCATCTATGGTTCGTCTAATAGTTCAGATGTCGTGGCGTCGACGATCACCTTTGTGGTCATGCCGATCGTTTCCTTCTCTTATAAAAATTTAGAGCAATATTATAGTTAATCTTAATTAATAATAAATTGGCAATTCGCGTTCTAAGGAAGACGTTAAAGAAGTCCTATGTCAGTGGGCAGACAAAGGCTGATGACGGGAGGATGTTTTTTCTATAGTATATTGTGGCAAACTGAATTCGTCAATTTTTAACTAGATAAATTTCTAATGTGGTTTATGAAGGTCTATTATCATCAACAACCGGCCCTTTTCCCTATGCACGGTCGGCACAGTACTACTCTTCCATACATCTCTGCCACCCATCATATCTAAACTCACACACTTCTTACGCATATCCTCTGGCACTTTTATGAAAAAAAAAAATGAAAAACAGTTTATTTCACCCAAAAAAATACAGCATACAGTAGTAACATTACACAAATTATCCGTAATCGGTTTACTATCAGACAAAAACATCCAG
>JAODUI010000015.1:1773603-1812833 GCA_027563995.1 Papilio gigon | reverse complement strand
CCAAAAAAATACAGCATACAGTAGTAACATTACACAAATTATCCGTAATCGGTTTACTATCAGACAAAAACATCCAGGATCCTCGCACTAGGCACAGCATGTACCGCCAGCAGCAGCCTGTACATATTATGAAGGTCTAGTCTCGGTCAATATTAAGTCACGTCAAATACGAGTAACATGGCCTTACGATATATAAAATCTACTAAAACAACCACCAACGCGAAAACGATTACAAAACAATGTGCTCTTAACACATTTAGTTCTACATTATTTACAATTATATATTATATAGACGATGCAATAAATTCGTCTCGAACACCAAAACTGATACTATACTCTTTGCACGAGCTTCCACTGACATATACAAACATAGCAGTAGTCGTCACACTTTTCTATCCAACGGCCAAATAGGACATTATAAGGTATTACTGCGGGCCGAACATTAAGCACTAAATAGTTAATATTGAAACAACTGAAAATCCTGTTTTTAAAGTCGAATCGAAAATATTCTTAGTGTGGACGGCAGTAAGTCGTTGGATGCGGAAAGCGGAGGACCGCATACTGTGGAAGGCATTGGGAAAGGCCTATATCCAACAGTGGGCAGATAATGATGATGATGTTGTTATAAAGATTTTGTTTCTCCGAAGTATGTACATAATACGAAAGGTATATTAGTGGATCACACAAATATTTTTCTCGGATGAGAATCGATCCCACGGACAAACTTGTAAGGCTTTTAAAATGAAATATTTGACAGATTCGCGGACCGCGTTTTGACGACCACTGATATATACTATTTACTTTTAAGTAACTTAACATAGTAACAGAGGCAAATAACATGGTAGTAAAAAAAATATCAAAATTTTGTGTTATATTAAAACACCGTCTTCGGAGCTTATCATAGATATCCAATCATCTTCATCATCATCATATCACCCTATATTAAGGATGACTGGGCCATAGTCAACTTAGTTATTTAATTAGAAACAGCAAAATGTATACCTAATTAAAACTTTTTGTCTATGTTCAGTATATTTTTGTATTTCGGCGCTATTCTTTTCTCAGGCGTATATAATTTCGCACTAATTGCATTAATTGTACTTAATTACACATTAATCGTGTTCAAGGCATTGTTCTACGGAGCAACCGTTCATAAGTGAATACATTTTGTTCTCAACTTACATATCATGCGCTGTAAAAATATCTTTTTTTTTTTTGTTTATAAATTGTCTTATATTTTGTACTTTGTAAACTTTCTTTCTGAGCATACTGGATGAGGGCGGCCGAGGACCGATCGTCGTGGCGATCCTTGGCGGAGTCCTACAAAGCAGTGGGCGACGTGTGGCTGATGATGATGGTGAAACATTCTTTGACCTCTTTAAAATGTCTTATAGAAATTGGATTATAATCTCTCCAGTGGTTTAAAAATGAATGTATGTCATCTAGACATACATTTATTTTAATCATCATCATATCAGCCACACGTCGCCCACAGCTGGGCATGCGCCTCCCCCAAGGATTGCCACGACGATCCGTCATCGGCGGCCCTCCATGATACTCTCGTAAACTTGATCAGATCATCAGTCTATGAGGGAGGCCTACCCACGCTGCGTCGACCTATCATTACAGGACTTTATTTTAGTAGTAGAAAAAAAACTTTTATTTTCAACTGTACCTGTCTATTCCTATTGTTATAGGAGCTCTATAGATCTAAGCAACTGTTAAAAGTATAAATAAAGGTGTGTTAAGCTTCGAGGCTAGAATCTGTCGTATTAATATGCCTAAATAATGGTTTTCGCGAGGCAGTTGACATGTGACGTGGGTGCGCTATGGTCGGCGCAAGTTATGTGCTTCGTAACGAGTTATTAAATCATACTTAATAGGACCACCATGAATATATTTGCAGTCTGGACTAAAATCTGAATAAACCATTTCAAAAAATGTCGAATTCAATAGAAATGAGAAGTTATTTTACACTGACTAATAATATCAATTATTACTTATAAAAACGGCTTAATTCGCGTTTAAATCGGCGTCAGTACAATATTGGGATTGATACTGCAGCGCGTTTGCGGCACTCGAACGCTCTGTAGTACCAATCCCCTTCAACCTGAAGAAGAACCCCGGAGGGCTCAAAACTATTCGGTACCGACACCGATCTACACGTGACTTAAGCTGTTTCTATAAGTATTTTATTGAAATGTCTCACGAAACTTTTAATCATTTAACGCCAATTATTATCTGTGAATTTATTTTATAACGTTTTATTGTTTAAATTTATTATACAAACATTACTGGTTTAAAAAACCATAATGAAAGTAAAAGAAATATTTATTACCATTTCAGAATATCACTCGAATTGAAACATCAATAATTAAATGTAATTTAAAATTGCGTTATTGACAAGAATTTATGGTTACAGTAATGTTACGTCACAGTGCAAAGTGTGATTTAGCCTCATTCAGTAACAAGTATTGTTCGTACATCCGCGGTTGTGATCGTGTTGTTCGTGTTTTTAATGGCTGCACGACAATTTACCTTTGCCTCATATCCGTAGTATTAATTTTTTTTTTGGTGGCTGTATGACAATTTACCTTTGCCTCATATCCGTAGTATCAATTTTTTTTTTCTTTGTAGCTCTATGATAATTACCTTTGCCTTTTAAGAAAATAGTTGTTATAGAACGAATGTTCGAAATAATGGCCGAATAGTGAAACGGTTGGTGAAAATGAAATAATAAAATTGTGTTGGTTAAGTTTTTTTTCTAACGTGATGAAAATATTATGGTGTTTGAGACTTGGGTCGTATTGGCAATTTCGTATTTCATTTATTTGCTGATCACTGGACGGTTTTTGGATTTGGAAGATGATGGTAAAATAAAGTTTGGATTTTAAACGTCGATTGTAAAATTTGTGTTTTTTAAAGTTTTAGTAACTCATCTAACCAGAACCGACGGAAATAATAATTGTGTGTGTTTTTACACGCGTTCTTAGAGATTAAATTAAAATATGCAATTTAAAAAATGTGATGAACGATGTTATTTTCTTTTGTCATAATTTACCAAAAACAAGTAAAATTGTAGTTTCCCATTTATATAATGATAATGATATTTTAATGTAAATCCATGTATAATGGCCATTATTGTTTCAGTAATAAGATTTTGACAGTCATTTATTTTTTATTGTGTCGATTACATAGTGGGCTGTTGCTAATTATATTGCTCGGCGCTTTTAAGTTTCAAAACCACTGTTACATAAAAAATATTTTACTTATGCCCTTAGACACATAATCTATAGATAATTCGTAATACAAAAGTTAGACGGATAAAAATTAATTCTCGATGCGTCTTGTTGGGATAAATTGTTCGATGTAAATGACAGTTATTTGTACAAAAAAATCTTATATCGGGGTCGTATAGGCAAACATAATTAAATTGTACTAAAATCAATTATATATTCGTTAACTTGTATCAATAATTTGTCACGTGTAGTTAATTAAGAGTGGAAACAACCCGTGTTAAGAATTTACACTCACGTGCTGACTTCGGATTAGATCAATTAAGTCATTATAAACTTGATACAAGCGACATAGTTGATGACAAGCATTCTTTAGGCCTGTTATTTAATCTGTACGTGTGCTAGCCAACACGCTCGTTGAACTATTAAAAACTAAGGTGATCGATTTATCATTTGCTTCCAATTTTTATTAAGCCATTATCACGTCATTATCAGCATATTACATCCCGACTGAGGAGCTCGGTACCTACCCTATTATTAGTTGGTGATTATGCCATCGTCAATTCATTCCACGCCCTTCACTATTACCTTATAAAATATATGTTCTAAACTAAACGGGCACTTTGTATCTGTGTCAGAAGGCAGTAGATGGAAGGACTGGCTGCTGGCGTCGCTGCTGTTGGGCGCGGTCGTCGGCGGGTGGGCGGCGCTGCGGGCGGGCCGCGCCAGCCGCTCGCAGGTGCAGAGGATGCTGCGGGACATGGAGCAGCTGAGGAAGGCCGAGATGGCCCTCGACGATATGCAGAAGGAGCTCGAGAAGGCACGCTTGGAACAGGTCAGAAACAATCTTATGATCGTGTCCTTTCCTTCTGAGGGTTGACATAGTATAGACTCTTCCACACATCTCTATCAATCATATCTGAATTCACTTCCTTATATGCATTACTTTCTTGAGGCGCATTTTCATTAGTCGTTACCACTCGCATGCTGGGTGCGGGAGATTACTGTTTACGCACGTCACGCGGTATAACGACTACTAACATCTATCCATCCAATCAACAAATCCTATCCATCAATATTTCCATTATCCGTGCCTCAAGTGTTTCTTGGTTAAGACAACTGTATAAAGAAAGGAAAATGCAAACATATTATATACCTACAAGAAGACCTAGTAACTTTGAAAGGTATTTTTGTTAAGTATTGGTAAAGTTAAATTTGTAGATAGTTAAGACTGGATAGTAACCCGGGTTATGTACATTTTATTTACCTATTAATCAAATAAATTCAAAATAAATTTTAGGCATGCATTAAAACACAATGTAAACAAATTACATGAACAATGTATTTATTTAAGAACTTATGAATTACGTGTAAATAAACTTTATTGTCTCATACATTTTCGTATTAAAACCTAGACATACGTTTTACACACGTAGCGTGAACGTGTTAATTTGTGCACCAATTACGGTTTGTATTTCTTAGTACTACAATTCAAATTGTATGAAATCACTAACCGAGGCTTGCATCATCTCCATAAAGTAATATGAAATTACATCCCACGTATGAAATAATATTTTTTATAACCAAATATTACCTAAAAAATCTATACTTACCATTTTATGAATCCTCCATCTTTGACATCAGCTCACTATACCCACAGAAGGGTTCCGAACCTACCGTATTATTAGAGCTAACTAGGTTATAGTCAACCAGGCTGCCACAGTACGTATTGGTTGACTTCACACATATCTTTGAATTTCTTCGGCCATATGTGCAGGTTGCATCACGGTGTTTTCCTTCACCGTAAGAACATCGGATAATGTACATTTGAAATTTGAAAATCGAAAACACATTGGTACATGGCGAGGATCGAACACGGACAATATCGGGTACGATTCGGTCCGGTCAACCGTTTAACAACTGCGCCACCGACGCTCTTATGATCGCTTTATAAATCTTATTACATTGATAAAAATCGTTTTATACAATATTCGTCATCACCATCATCATTCTAAGGTCTCCTCCTCCATTGTCATGATGAGTTAAGGTACTGTTTGGTGTATAATATTGTGTTGAATTGTAGGAAAGCGTCACAACTGAGAAACGCAATTTAGAAAAGAAATTGCGCGAGGCGGGAGACACGCCGCTGCTGAACTCCGCCTCCTCGGACTTGGAGGTGTCTACGCTCAAAGCTGAAATCGAGGTGAGATTAATAAAAATGTTATAGATTATCTTATCTAAAGTATAAGAAGTTTTAATATATTTTTTGTAGAAATTAAACCACGGAACAGACTTAAAAAATTATTATGAGTGTACAAAAAAATAAAGTACCGGACATATTTTGTTAAAGCCAAGAACGCAAAGGGGAAAAACCATAGATTAGAAATTGAAATAGATTAAAAAATCAAATTTATATTTATTTACAACATTTTTAATTTCAATTGAAACTACAAATTTGTCGCAATTCGTTTTTATTTTACGAAAATACATGTATTAAACAAGATTATAAAAAAATGCTACTATTACGAACTATGTAATCATATTTTAGACTTTTCTAGATTTCAAACAATATTTATCATCTATAACGAAGTTCAGAATTAAATCTCAACTCTTGCACTCAGATGTTGAGAGCGGAACTCCGTCGCGCGGAGGGCGAGCTGGAGGACAGGTGCTGGGCGCCGCCGGCCGGCCTGCAGCAGTGGCTGCAGCTCACACACGAAGTAGAGAACCGCGCTTACTTACGGAAGAAACAACAAGCCGATTTGCAACTGCAACAGGCGAGAGAAGCCGTGAGTATATACTTTGTATGCACATCTTAGTTATTGCATACTGGACGAAGAAATGTCTAAGACGGTCAAAGTGCATTTAACTTACCGAATATTTGGTCAAAATTTGTTTTTGTCAAATTATAAACTGACTACGTTTTTCTGCAACATCGTCTAAGCGGAATTATTACCAGTTATTAGCATTGGTAGCCTATATACTAAACCAGACTATCTGTGTTTCAAATTTCACCTGCTAACATTATATAAACTTTTACATTAGTTTAAGAATTGTTTGTATGTTCAGTGCGAGAAGTTACGCAAGAAGCGTTCGAGTCTTGTGGGCGCGTTCGTGTCGACGCACGGCAAGTCCATAGACGACGTGGACCGCTCCATCGTGGAGGCGCGCACCGCGCTCAACGAGGTCACTCAGGAGTTACAGGTATTTATTTATTTATTTATTTAAGGTATACCAACACTAAATTATCTTACATTCACAATAACATGTAACGAAAAAAAAACAAGAGACAGGTAATTTGACCAATTACAGGTACACACAACATTCACAACAAACGATATAATACAATATAGTATTACGATGTATCAAATTTTATGTTTCGGAAGACGAAACCCGAGCCAAAGAAATCTTTTCAAGCTGCAGCAAAATGGAGCACACGAAGAGGCAACAGATCTGTGTGTCTGTTTCCACAGGCGCGGCTCCGACTGCAATACAAAATTGTACTTTTCAATACTTTAGATGCTCGGCTAAATAATTATATTATTAGTTTTAATTTAGTAATTAAGATACTTTGTAACATTTGTTACTAAACCATTTACTGTTTTTTTTTACTAATTATTAGGAGAGAATGCATCGGTGGAAACAAATCGAGCGTCTGTGCGGCTTCAATATAATAAACAACAACGGTCTGCAGTTCCTCGAGAGCACCCTGTACAGGACGGCCAATGGACGACAAACTGGAAGAGGCATGTATTTCAACAAATACCCCCCAGAAATTTAAAATATTAAGTAGTTTTGTTTTAATTTAAGAAAATGATCCTGGTCCTTCGAGTCGGATCTATACATGTCTTCTTAAAAGTATACTTTGGGACTTGTGATTTTAACTAAGTTACGAGTCAATAGTCTAATGGTTAAGGGTACGGATTTTCGATTATGTGGTGGAGAGTTCGAATCTCGCCATTAGACTATTGTTAACCCTAACACAAGCCTAGAGCTTAGTTGGAGTGGCAAAAGAAATATTAGTGAATTAACAAAATTTTGTTAATATTAAAAAAGCCGAGTTTTCAAATAGTAATATGTATTTTTTTTAATTTCAGTCCGAATGAGCAGTTCTCAAGATGATTTGAGCGTGGGCGACGACGTGTCAATATGCGGCTCCGGTAAGTTAGACGACGCGTCCATCTTTCACGAACACATCGAGTGAACTGAATCGAATACATGTTGGGACCAACGTTTGCCATATGATTTGCGATACAAGCTTTAATGTTGAAGAATGTTCGACCAACTTTGGCACGATTTCGAATCGCATCTTTCAAATTTTAATATGTAATTTAATTTCATAGCGGCTGAATTAGAAAACATTTTCGGTATATAAAAAGACGATATGAAATTACATAAAAGACACTAAAATAATAAAACTGATTTTTTTTAAAGATTTTGTAGATGGCAGATGTATTTTTAATATTTTAATTTTTTTTATGGCATTAGTATGTCATGTCATATATACTAATGCCATAGAAATATCTTAATATTTGATATAAAATATTTACTAATTAAATTAAATGGAAAATATAAGTAAATTATATGTAAAAAAATAGTATGCGAAATATTTTTGAGAATTTCACTGCCCATTACATCAAAGTTATTTATTAGTACTGAAAAATTAATTAAATCTAGAAAAAATAAAAACATTTTACCGAAAATATTTAGCAAATATTGCTTAGTTAATGAATCTTTTGCTCTTTCACAAAAATAATGACATAAATTAAATACTTAACTATAAACTAATAAAGCGCTAATATCCCAGTAGTTGATGATACGGAATTCCAAACATAGCCGAGAGTTCGAATCCCGATATCCAACTATTGTAAACCATATCCTAGCAGAAGCTTACAGCTTAATTGGAATGGTACAAGAAATATTACTTAATTAGCAAAAAATCAGATATTTTAGTTAAAAAAAAAAAACATTTAATAATAAAAATCAAAATGCGTCAAATAGTGCGTTGTTTACGCGCCAGTTGAAAAAACAATCATTATTTAATTTAATGATAAAAAAATAATTATTATCAAATTATTATTAACTTCACCATTTAAAAGTATGTTACGATGAAAAGTGGTGTTTTCCATATAACTTAAACATTTTTTTTTACATTTAAATATTAAAAAGATACCATAAGTTACTAATTGGTAGGTTATATTTAAAGCTTTTAGTAGGTTTAGCGCTCAAATATTACAATTTAGAAATAACATTTATTGTACTTAATAAATTTTAGTTAAAAATACAGCAGTTCTTATGGCACTGATGATATGAATAAAAATATAACAGACTTCAAAAGTATTAAAAAAGTCTGTCATGTTTATTTTTTTTAGGTACTGCAAAGTGAATTTTATGGCAACAATGTCTTATAAAAAAGACTTTATTGAATGAAATATTACATATAGAAACTTCTTAGTTACTTATTTGTTATTTCGTTCATATATAATATATACAGCTCATTAGAGATATAAAACTACGTCTTATGTATATGCCTTTGGTATATTTTGAATATACATGTTCCTTGAGATCTGTCGAAGGCTTTATGCTATGTGATACAAGTATATGACATAAATGTATTTGATAATGTTAAAAAAAAAAGTATTTTTGGATAAATATTTAAATTGTTAGAAAATTATATATTTGATACTGGCAACATTTGTCTGATTTAAAAATGGCAACATTAATCTGTGAGGTATTTGTTATTTTTAATTTAATATAAGAATGTATCACTTTTATTTAATAAATATATTTTTACGATGGGACATCACAATCGATAGAAAGCTTTCAGGCTTTAAGTGCGTGTTTATTTACGTATTTTTTATATGCACAAAAGTCTTGTATCAGTTCTGTTAGTTACCAAAAGCATGTATGAATCAATAGCTTCTGTTTGTTTTGGGCTTATCTATCATTGCATGTACTCTTTGACCTTCAAACTTGGGTTGGTAGAATAATGAGAATTTAAACAATGTTAGTTGGTAAGTATAGATATAATGTGAAAAGATTTTCCTTCGTTATTTAAAAAAAAAGTTGGTATTTATCGTGCTCTCTCAAATAGCTTCAGTGCCCATATTAGAGAATGACATTAATGTTGACATTTGACAGTAAACAATAAAGTTCCATATTAATAGATATGAAAATATCACTAATTTAATACGATCATTCATTGACAGTTCGGGTGTCATCATGTTCCGATAAAGAACGGGTTTTCCCGAAGGAAAATAATTTCTCGCTACATCTATAGAACCTCCTTCATTGTCCGCAATAAATTTTAAAAAAATGTCTTGATTTCTTTTTCTAATGCCGAAACATTTGTTGACAGTTTCCTTAAATGTCTAAATGAAGACAAAATTTTTAACATATTGAGACAGTAGGAATTTATTTTGAACTCTCAGTTTGAAAACATTTCAATAGACAATAAATTTTATGTACCTGAGGTAAATCTTAACACTTTTAATGCTGATACGTTCAGTCAATTCAATTATTCATTGGCAGTTAATGTGTTAATAAAATAATAGTGGTACAGGATGTTTAAAAAAATGATCATAGACAACGATTGGTTTTATAGGATTGTTTGTAAGGGCTTTACTTTCTCCTGTGTACCAACGCGTCCGCAGTATTCCACCTTAAAAGCTACAGTCGCTCGATCGTTTCGTCCGCACTGAGTTAACGACGCGGGCACAATAGGAAGTATTTTTTTTAATAAGTTTGTGAGAAAAACTTCAATTAGTGATAAGAGGAAATAGACGACTAATTGCTTTTTACTATTGTCCCAGTTTTTGTGCTCGTCATTCGTTAATTTGTGAAAAAGGACGGAGTTAGCGGACAAGAGATTTTTTTTTTAATTGGAATACCGTCAACGGTTGTGATTGTATGTACCTTTGGTTGTGTGTCATATAAACTATAAAGTGACCTTGTTTCTAACCTTTCTATGTATCATAATAATTGTGATTGTCATTGTATGTCCTTTTTTTAAATATTGCAACATTTTTTTTTATCCGTAGTATTTCGTAGGCCAGTTCTCTTTTGCACGTTTGAAAGCTTTTGACGATTGTGATATTGTTTTATTTCTCCTGCCTATAGCTTCCCTCAGTGTTGCAAACTTAGACTATAGCCGCTTTATGGCAACATTACTACAGGTAAGATATTATATAGTACTTTAAAGTATTGCTTGATTTTTAACGCCTTAACTAATAGGACAATTTCGTACATGCTTTTGGTTAGAATATAACAAAACTAAGATATATAATGTAACAAGGGTATATAATAGATAAGTAAAATTAATTTGGTAATATTGACTAAAAATAATTAAAAAAAAATAGAATTAAGCTATGTAATATGGGTTTGTTAATGTTAGTTACAATATTGATGTCTTTAACAGATGTATGCAATTGTTTGTATGAGTGTACGATTTCCAGCGACCGATAACTTTGGTTGGCGGGAGGATTCGTCAGGAAGTGAAGAGCACGACGCACCTCACTACCCTCTAGATCTGAGACTCGCTGAGGCTAGGTAGGTTTCTATAACATATTTCATAAAAAATAAGTGTTTTGTAACAAGATGGACCGTCGCCTTAGAGCGGACGACGTCTAGTTATGGATGCAAAAAGAGGACCGCATACTGTGAAAGGCATTGCCGAAAGCTTATGTCTAGCAGTGGGCAGACAAAATCTGATGATGATAATGTTTTGTATCATTGCCTTATATTTTTATTAAAAAAAATATTTTGTAACGTTCATAATATTTAAGGAATCAATGGTCCTTCGAGTCGGATACCGGCCGACGCGACTGCAAACTAAATGGCAATTTATCTCTGTCAAAACACAGTTTAGTCGAAGATGTGTCTTATTTGTATAGTGACAAGCTTTAGTAAAAAATATAGGCAAAGAGCATTAATCGTGCGATCAATTTTAATACAAGACCATCCGCTTGTTGTCACTGTACGTTCATAGGATTGATGTTTAATTCCAGATTGCAACTTGAAGAGCGTTTAGCGCAAGAGGCCCGCGAGCGGCGGCCGGAGGAGCGGCGCGACGAGGAGCGGCGCTACGAGCGCCCGCGCGGCTCACACGGCGACGTCCGGCGGAGTCCGCTAGACGACAAGCGCAAGGAGCCCGTGCAGTTCGTACTTGGCGGTGACACGTGAGTCGGACATCTTGAAGTGTATTATAGTTCGATCAACTTATTTGACCCGGTAGGCAAAATAAAAACTGCATTTTTCATTACCTAAGCCGATTTTGTGTCACAAAGTGGCTTTCACCTGACTACCGTATTGTCGACCTGTATTAGTGACAATATATTATTTACTTGCCAGATGTTTTTCTAGTTATGGTAACATTTCTTCCACAGTGTTAACTGGCCCGGTGAGGAGTTGACGCGGGCGATTCATTCCCAGTCGCAGCCGCAGCTGCGCGCGTCCATGCGCAGCGTGGGCGCGCCCCTGCCCCCGCCGCGCCGGCCGCTCTCCTCCGGACAGATGGTGCGCTCGCGCAGCACAGACATCGTGCCCAACCCGGACGACCCCAGGCCCCCGCCGAGGAACGCTTTCACTAAACAGAAACCGCTGCCCGAACATAATCAGGACTCTGCGACACAGTCCAGCAACACGCCGCCCGAAGAGGAGTCTACGGATTCCTCTTTGATGGACGATGAAGGTCTTCCTAAGCCAAGGAAGAGACGCATCCATCTTCCCTTTGGGAAGAAGACCAAGACTCCAGCGTGACAGGAGCCTAATCCCCGAGATCCGCCCCCCCGCCGGGCGCTGACTTTTAGACGCAAACTTTTTTTACGTCGGATATCAGATAGGGATGGCCGATGAATATCGATTCTACAATAAACATCGATTTTGAAGATCGATATATTATATAATTAAAAGATTCTGTGAAATAAAGTAATCAAATTAAGTATTTTTTAATAGAAAGCAATATTTTAACAATTCAACGAGATTGTCGTCGTTTTTTGTCGACATCGATGTTTTTATCGATATGTTCTACATCGGACATGCCTGATATCGTATCAGATGTAGGAAATTATGAATTATGTCTCTATTTATTGTACATAATGTAAGTAGCTCAAAGTACTCCCTCAGCCACTGGTGTCTTATTTTTCGCACGTTTGTTTTTGATTACGCATAATTTAATAAAGGTTTTTGTTTCATTAGCACTTAAATTTTGTTAATCAATAGAAAAATAATTTAATCCAATATAAAATTGAAAATATTTCTACAAACTTGTTGAAGCAATCTCAATATGTTTAGTACGTAAGTATTTTTTAGATATTTTTATATATTTGGACAGTTACTGCGTTTTGGATTCCAGTTGTTCATTTATTTAATTTTTTCTATAAAATAAAATATATATTTTTTTGATTACATGCGATTATAACCTACATATATAATTTGGAGAAAAAAGGTGAGGCTAAAAATCCCTGTGTCATTTACAATAAAAAATGACATTTCTAAAATCTACTTTCGATTAAACGTCAAACACGTATGACAATCCGTTTATTAATTATATCCACTGTACACAAATTTGCAAAATTATTTTAAATGTAAATTCAATTAATGCCAACATTTATATTTCTTTATTAAAAAATCTTGTACGACTAGTGTATCGAGAAATTGAAGTTAAATAATATTTTAAAGTAACGTTTATATTCTCAAAATTATTTTAATAATATAATATGTCGACTAACCGTAGGTTTTAATTGCACACAATAAACCCACGGAAAATGAAATAAAATTAACTTTGCAATACGAAATTTACTATTTTATGTACTCTAGATAAATAAAAATAGCTCTATGTCTCTATTTGCTAAAAGACGTATTTTGTGCTTATTTGATTTCCGCCATATTGGCGCTGCCGGCAGCGGCGGTGAGGACACGAACTAATGACAGTATTAACTGTCAGTAATTTATCAGGCGTTTAAATCGGAACAGAGTATAAGCTGTCATCTCCAAAGTATAAAAGACTTGTAGGTTTGATTATATTTTTTTTTTGGATCAGAATTCAGCAACGTTTTGTAATTTATATATGTTTTTTTTTATTTTACTCATAATTCACATAAAAATGTCCAAGGAAATGTTGAAGTAATTTTAATATGTATATTTTATAATATTAGAAAATCCAGAGCATCACAAATTTTTAGGTTTTTTACTATTGATATGGGTTTATAATACCTACGATGGTAAGTGTGAAAGTAACGATATGATTTGGATAAATTATTTATTAAATGTAAGCAATGATAGAGGTAACATTTACAAATTTATATGTATTTATGTACATTTAACACGTTCCCTGCCGCACGCGCCTTGCTGCACTCGCCAAGCGAGTCGCCGGCATTGAACGTGTTCTGCCAACATGTCGAAATGGTTGTGTTTATCATTCGAAAGCTAGAATAATTTATAAATCGTCGAAATGTTCATCACAATACACCGTGTCGCATCATTCCCTATTGTTGTGTATATATGATAGCGATATAGATTGCCCTTTAGTTGTGTATTAGAATAATTTTAAGACAATTTGGTGCTAAATGATCGTAATCAGACTGAACGCAGTGGAACCACTTGACGCTAATTTAAGTTCCTTGCAGTTTCATGTCGCCTCGAGTATTACATTGGACAATAACACACCAATATATTACGCATATTGTGGCTTTGATACACCCGAGTTTGTGTAACATTATTGATTATGTAGAATAACTAGAATTTTTATATGATTGATTAAAAACAATGCAGTTGCCACATCATACTAAGTTACAAAAAAGTATTTTTTCATCAAGCTAACTACAGATCTTTAGTTTAGACTGAATACAGTTTAAATAGATGGTGTATAACAAGCTTTATAAACTACTTAATTGGCCGTACTTAAAATACAACGCGATGTCCATTCTCTTATAGAATTTATCGAATTTTTTTATAGTTTACATCTGTACCAGCGGTAATGAAAAGACAAATCGTGATAATGTTACTTTGAAATGTTAATAAATTGGTCCTCGAAATGTTGTGTATCATTTTCTAAAGCTCCCGTACCTCATATACCTCTTTAATAAAACACAAAATTCTTAATAATGCTTTAATTAATAAATTACTCTTGCATAAATCTTCATACTTCTCAAGCGAGCACTGATGCGAACTGAAGGGCCAGAGCATGAAGCTGTAACAAAAAAACAGACTAAGAATCGACAATTTTTAAATAATTTCGACTGTTGAAGAATTAAGCCTCAGTTGGTGATGCATGTTAATAGAAATCAATCATGACTCAGAGATTGGTGTATTGTGTCATCATATAAACCACTACAAAAATATATATATCTTCAAATATTGACATTTTATATGTACAAAATATAATCGAATTACATCAGCATGAGTTTACTATTGTTTATACATAAATTATATAATGCCATTATTAGAAATTCGATCTCGTTTACTCACCTTAAGAATTTGCAAGCTTCAAACTTCAAACAATACTAGATGCAATTTTCAAGTCTGTAAACGAAAAACCAGTTATCTATTGAAATATGACATATAAAAATTACACGTAATTATAATGCCTCAGTTGGTGATGCATGTTAGAAGAAATCAATCACGACTCTCAGAGATTGGTGTATTGTGTCATCATATAAAAATGAGAATTGACGTAAATTTTCACTTTCCACATCAAATTTTACAAATCTACGTTACAAAGTGTATAAGAAACCAAGATGACGAAGAATGCCTTTCTGTATTAAATAATATTCAATACAAAACTAACCTGGCCAAGTATTTTCATCATTCTGTTCGCTAACAACTTTGTCTTGACATAACTTCGTCTATAAATTGATCTTCAAGCAGCTGTAAAAAGAAATGAGAATATTTATGTTCTTACTGAATTGTATAAAGTACCACATAAAATTTGATAACACTTACCTATTTCTGTAGTGATTTAAATTTTCGGTGTTCGTAGTGGGGTAAACAGATATTACGAATTTTTCGTGAACATTGATAGAAATTTTCTTGCTTCCATGCAATTGGGTATAAGCAATAATTGTACAGTTGTGTATAAAATGTTAGTAAAACAACTAAAATAATTTAATACGTAAGTTTATTTTTTAAAAACGTGTACAAATGCCCTTCAGGTTGCGTTGGCGATGCGAAGGTAATACTGACATCAACAACCTCAGAGCTCGTACTGTCCGTAGCACACGGCATCACTTTATCACTAAATATTTATAAGTAGCGACGCTAAATTTAAAAGTTGTGAATGAATTACACGTAGTAATTAACCATACAGTCTTATAGACAGTTAAAGTCATTCAACATGGCCGTTTATAACAAACTAGTTAAAAAAAAACATCGCCCGACCGTTTCAAATGGATACACAATAGCACCTTCGTATAGCAAAAATATCGACTTTACCGAACAAAAAACGAGTGAAGGCGGAAGTCTAGAGGTGAACGACCGAGACAAGGAATGTGTGACTAACTTTTAAATCTCAATTTGTCAAGGATAGAAAAATATATTCGTTTAAATGAATGGACGGCCGGCGCTCCAGTGTAGCCAGCAAATAAACTAAGCATAGATTCAACTGCCTCGGGGACTGCGCTGGGCCAGGCCGGCGCCTGCAGTCGTTGGACCTTAGAGACGCGCGGGGGCGGGGCGCGGGCGGGCTACTGCTGCTTGCACTCCGCGGGCGCGTCCTGCGGCGCGCCCTTGCCCTTCTTGCCCCGGCGGCGGGGCGCGGGCTCCTCGTCGTCGCTCTCTTCGGACGAGCACTCTTCCTCCTCCTGTTCAAATGCACAATTAAATCACACAGAACGCCCGCATCTCCGCACTGTCGACCCGATACACTACAAAGTACGTGAATTCTGCAACCATCTGCCGTCCGCGGCGACCGACACAACTAAGTCAGCATGCAAAACAAGGATATCGAATGTAAAAATAAAACACACTTGGATAAAAAGCATACAATTTTTTAATGTCGTCACTGGGACCTCATGCCAAAACATATAAGCCATAACCATGTACGTAACACTACCTTAGCAGCCGCAGCAGCTGACAGTATGCAGACTTCAATAGAAGAAAACATTGAACAAAAATATACAATACATTTAAAAGAAAAACACTTGGAGCTTGTTTCACGAACACGTCCGCCGACGTTGGTCTTTGCTCTTTAGACTAAATTTGAGTTCATTGCATCGCTACACGAGAAACTAGAACAAGTGCTCTCATTTTACACATATTGAGTTAACAAAATGAAAACGGTCTCATATAAGTTATATTCATAAAAATATGCAACTTCCTAGTCCAGTGGGCCGGGGGTGTTGCGGCGTGTCGCAGACGCGTGTTGCCGTGGGACAAGACCTCGGTGTTGTCGAACGTAAGATAAAGGATGCATTTTGGCACTAAAAGAGAGATTCGATGGCGGCGCGACGTGGCCGCCGCAGACGTTGGAATGCCAGCTCCTCAGAGTAGGAAACATTTAATAGCCTTAGAGAACATTAATATCACATGAAATTTCTAGTACACAAACAACGATGTAAACCTCGTAAACAAAATACACGCTATTACAATTATTTATGTATATAATAAATAGAAACGAGAGTTGTATATAACTAATCTAGAAATGCAGTATAGTGTTGAATGTCTAACAATTAACATGCATTACATAAGGCACCATTAGTTCTCGCTCCAGCCGCGCGGGGGCGCTCCTCTAACACATATTTATCTAGTCGACTGATAAATCATGCAGAGAAGTATATATTCATATATAAATGCGAGAAATACCTAACCTATCTAGCGCAAAATACTATCAATTTATTAAACTTGAGGACGCGTTACTCGAAGTAGGAAGGACGGGGAACTCGCAGTTCCGGTTCGCCTCAGAGTATTGTCTATCACTTAACGCCCAAAAAATAGGATTCGTTTTTGGTACCATCGCAAGAACATTCAAGATATGAACATCGATATGACTTCAGCGGTATTAAAAAGGCACAATAATTTTGTGTGCATATAAAAAGTCCTCGGAACTTAGGTCAAAGGCGTCGTACTTCGACCTAAGCGGTTCGACTTTTGACCTAAGTTGTGGAGGCGGAGGGCAATAGGCGTGTAGGTATCGCTAGGGACGTCGCATCAATCCTCGGCGTCGGAAACCTCCTCCGTGCCGGAATCTTCGTCGGAATAAGAATCCTCCTGAAACCAAATATACCGCGTTTGTTGGTGCAGCCAATGGGGATCCAACCAGACCTGATATTGCACATCTACTCGCTAGGTTACGCACCACTCACACATACAAAGAAGAACAGTACACTCACACACACAATCCAATTAGCAAATAATAATTATTCCGCATACCGTTCTTCTTTTATAATTAATAGAACGCTTGTTACCATCGTCTGATTGGATGGTGGGGGACATAGTAAGCTGCAAGTCTACCATGCGTGAAGCCGACGGACTCAACGAGATGGCTGTAGAATTCACTAACAGTAAGCGATACATGCGCGGTTAAACTACCACAAACTCACGTTATCATGTTTAATACGAACAAAATCAACTTAGTTCAGAGCTGTCCAATTATAGCCGTAAAGCACAGAAAAGCATTTGAAGCAAATATTTTGCAGGCTGAAGTTTGGACAGCCCTGTTGTAACACTACTGAGCTTGTATTGTAACACATCGAAAGTATTATGTTTTTATATGTGTTTAATAACTTTGAATAATATGTATCGACATTGTAAAAGTCTTTTTTTTACCTGTTACGAAAATTACTTTGAAATCTTTATTTGAAGTGTGCTCAATATGGTGTTATGGAGTAGTTTCCTAGACCAGGGAAATTTCCATTTCGAAGTTACTGGTATTCATCAAATATATTAGCAGGTCGGAGATTATATTAACGCTATGTTAGGTGTACCGAAGCTCTATAGCTTACGGTAAAAGCACTGGTGCACAGATGACCTTGAGACGCCAATATGATTAAAAAAGACGTGTAACAAATTGTGACTGTCCCTTTGTTGTAAGTATTGTGAGTACTGAAAACCTAATATTAGTCTGAGGTTTTAAGGAGGAATTATCTTTGTCTGCCGCCTCCTAGAGTGTTGTCGACGCGAGTGAACACGACAAGCTCAGTGCGGAGTGTGTGCCTACCTCCTCTTCGTAGTCGTCGTCATCGTCGTCGTCAAGCCCCTCGCCGGTGTAGATGAGCACGGCGCGCGACACCACGCGCTCGCGGATGTAGTGCCCGATCTCGAAGTCGGCGGTGAGCAGATTCTGGAATATATTGATAATATTACTAGAGCATTGCAACACAATAATGGTAGAGTCTGTAACAAACGACCACGCAGTCGTGAATTGTGGAAATAATACCGCGATGCTTGCATACTGGTGATCAAATTTTAGTCCCATCCCTTTCCAACTATTTTCTTAGGAAGTAACATCCTTTTTTGTGCGCCCCTTGTCTGTATAGTCTGTACTGTTTATTTTTTACTTATTGCTTACTATTAGCTAGCTTATACTAAAATAATTATATTTGTGCAGCTGACCTGTATATCAGAGTCGGGGTCCTCGGGCACGGCGGGCGGCGAGAAGAAGTTGAAGAAGGAGTCGGCCTGCACCGACTTGGTGACGATGCGCACCGAGCCCCGCGACTTGTGCTTCTGCTTCTTCTTTATTGTCTTCACCGTCACGTTCTTGCCCTTCTTCCAGTTTATCTCGCAACCCTGCAAGTTCATTAACATTCATTTATTTGATTACAATTGACCTCTACGCTTATCAATAATGTAATCAAGTAAAACCTTTTATTAAAGAAAAATGCTTTGATTTTTATTACATTTAGTAGATCAAAAACCATTTCTGGCGACCTGAATAACACACTATAACAATCGCAATGGTTTAGCAACATATATTGGACAGACATACATACATTATTGTTAAAGTAGAAAATAATTTTACTTGTAATGAGTCTTAATACATAGTTGGGATAAAAAAAAATTCTCACTGTTATTCAAATGATTTTAAAGTTCCAGTGTGAAATGTAACTACAGAGTGAGTACAGCCTTTGTGTGATAGACTAAAAAAAATCACATAACATGCAGTCTCAAACAACATTGTTATTAAATTAAATTTAAACAAACAAGTATCAATTGCACGCAGGTTGTGTATAGTATTACAAACTTGGTCTTGAACATAGTAATATGGAAATCTGTGGTAAATAGATAAATATTACCTTGCAGGAGTAAATCTCTGGACCTTCAAACTCCAAGGGGTTGTCGTCGTCGGGTTTGCACTTCATGGAGTACTCCTTGGTGAGGATTGTGTTGGTGAAGAATTCGTTGGGCGCGAAGTGGAACTCCAGGGTGAAGCCGAACGGATCCTCATGCATTTGCACTGCACACAAACATATTAGGTTAAAAAATCTCTCAAGTTTATAGACAAGATCTGGGTGTCAAAGACGGTGATATATTTTAATGCATACCTCTGATATCCTGCAGACATTTGATGATGGGTTCATCATGCTCTTGCATCATTTCACTGAGCATGGCCACATTTTTGAATATGGTGTACCAGAAGTCTGGGATGCCCTTGACATTGGGGTCCATTGGTGGTCTGTAACAATGTTTACTTTTTAATAATGTTTGATGATGAGTCGAGGTGATGTAATATGATGAAAGCCTCAGTTGGTGATGCATGTTAAAAGAAATCAATCATGATTCTCAGTGATTGGTGTATTGTGTCATCATATACAAAAATATAGAGACTATCTATGGTGCGGTTCTTTGGATACCCTGGATGCTCAGTCACCTTTAAAGGTTACAGAGGAACTTTGATTCAGTTTCTTGTATATTATAAAAACTGCACTGTAGTTTTTATTTAACAGTTATTTTAAACAAAGTCAATCAAACCCATTAATAGAGTCTACCTATATCGTAGTTATGTTCAGAACACTTACTCAGCAGGTTTGTTGTCATTGCCCTCCTTCTTGTCTTCGCCCTCCGTGAGCGAGGCGTTCTGCACGGCGCGCGCCAGCTCCTCCTCCTCCGAGTCGTCACGCCACGGGTTCTGACACTCCTCATCCGTGGGCTCGTAGTGGCCGTTCACTATTTGTGCTCGCTACAAAGTACAACATTTATTATTGATAATTTGAAATTACATGACACTTCCAGTAATAGAAGGGTCAAGATAGCTTAGTCCTATAGTGAGACCAACATTACCCTTGAATTGATTACATTTTATGTGGAGTTGCCACAAAAGGATTTGCCCATGAAATCAACATAAATCAAAGAAATTTTACACATAATTCTTTGCTATTATATATAAAGTAATATTAAGCTGTTTGGCTACTCTTATTAGCAATATAAATTAATATTTACCAAGGCAAAAGTTAAATTAGTAATCAGAATTCAAACTCTAGATAACTGACATCTTGATCACTGCTAAACTTATGTCACCATACCAATTAATCCAAATAATCTTCAAGAAGGAAGTGGACAATTTTGTTCAATCAAGCTTTGTAGTTGCAAGCCAAAATTTATTAGTCACTCTGATCTATGAGTTAAAACTTCATGACTCACATGTCAGTCATTTACGAGATCATGGGTTCAATACTAAACGAGAAGAAAACTCGAGTACATGCGAGATATTTTGGTTTAGAGTTGGTAACTTTAAATGGACCATCTACTGCTTGACAACAGTCGCAATCTGGTGTAACTATATAGAATACAATAATTTTTGACAATGTCTACATACCTTTTCAAAGAGTGGTTTGTATAGTTTCTCGTATTTGCACTCAAGAGCGTGCACCTCGCTGTAGAACTTGGCCTCGATGTCAACAAAGTCCTTCTGCAGGGAGCGCAGCGCGCGGATGCGCCGGCGCACGTTGGGCGGCAGCGAGGCCAGCGTCTCCGCGTGAATGCGGTTCGTTATCGCCGCCAACATCTCTGTGCGGGTCAGACCACTGCCAAAGAGATACACTAATAATTCTACACATCAAACAAAATTATAAGGTCTCATAAGAGATGTATAACCCTTAAAATGCCTAATAAACAGATGACCTTGAGCCAGCAAGATATTTGACAACATGTATACAACTCTACTTTCATTCATTACATCACCGCATTTGTTTCCATCCATTTAAGACACTTTGGTGTACTATACTTATATAATAGAACAGATATGTCACTTTTGTATACTGTCAACTATTTAAAAAAAAATAGACTTAATGTATTAGAAAAGTAGGTATGTTAGTTACTACATCCATAGACTCTTAATGTTGACTTCCAATTGTATAAAACATATGTTTATTAACACTAAGACATATGCAAAGTTTCGAGAGATTGCATGTAGGTCAACCAAAATATATAACTAATGTTATAATATCAAGGTTGTCTAAATTTATTTTTGTCTAATAGTAACATCGTAAAAGCAAGATCACAACGCGTTAATGTATACAAACACGCGACGTATGTAAACACGAATCTAGTGGGAACTGTTACTTACTGAAACAGTATAAAATAATTTAATGAATACCACAGGACATACTTTATTACTGGATTTTTTTGTAAAAAATATAACTACTAATATTTCTTATACTACTCCATTATACTACTCTACTACAACTAAGCTTTAAGGTTGTGCTAAGATACGGTCCACCAATGTAGTCGAATAATGGGAATTGAACTCTCGATCACGTGATCGGAAATCCGTATCCTTAACCATTAGGCTATTGGCGTATAGAGCAGAGGGTAACGTGTTTCTCGCGTATGGATATCGGTTTATATTTGACTGAGTTTCTGGTCTGGATTTTAAAATACTGAATCGATTTGAACTAGTGTCAATCGAGTACAATCAAGTCTTTTGTTCGGTTTATGGTACTGTATTTAAGTGCAGGTCGCGTCGAGAATCGGGCCATAAAAAAAGTATTTCAGTCGTAATGACTAACGTCTAAGACGGGAACATTCTAGTCATGTTAGTCATCTGAAATGATTTTAATTTTTTGCGTGACTTCGTTACGCTTCAGTTCGGAATAGAATTCGAGACATCGCAGCATCGTATGATATGTCAGGGCTATTGAACACTAAGTAGAGCGTGACTCATTGGTCCAATGACCCGTAATCTTGAGCTCGCGACAATCAGGTTCTTACAGCGAAAACCAATTAGGGTGACCACGTGCGTTGTTATGAAATCAATTTAATTTAGTCAAAAATTTGACAACTATCATGTCTTAGAAAATCATGACTATAACAACAATAGACTTACAGGTCCATGAGTCATTTTTTTTGCCATATGCAATATTTTATGCTTTATAAATAAAAGGTACAGATAACGTATGGTCCTTAAAGTAAAGAAAACAGACCTTTTTTGAAAACCGAAAATCCATTAAGTATGTTACCGATTAACGTTTCTTCAGGTCAACTAGTCTTTCATTGGAAAAATAACGAGAGGAAGGTAATAACTTGTTCATACTTCCGTTCCTTTAATTGTAAATTTTTCCATGTATCATCACGTGACATAAATTCATAAAGATGTAATTATGACCCATGATCACACAAAGCACAATGCCGCCTTAAATAAAACGACTACGTCAACCTAACATTCAACTATATTTATCCAAGTATTAAAAACTGCTTCTTCGCAGGCGAAAGAAACTAGGGCAAGTCAAGTCAAGGTTACTTACACCTTAGAGTATCCAATGATTCGCAAAATTGATGAATATTTAGCCATTATCTTGCATAAGACAGGTTTGGGTTATTAGGAAGCTGATTAATTAACAAAAAATACGTAATTATTTCGAGACTTTTGTTAAAAGAGAAAAAAGTATATTCCGAATTATATTTACGATTTTAATCAGCAATATTGTAATGATAAAAAGTGTCATGAGATGTCATTACATTTGTCTGTACTGTAAAGAGTGGTCAAAAAAAGGTTGAGACAGACGAAGTCGTAAGGACCAGTTAGTAACAGGCGCCTTCCCTCGGGTGGAGCGATGACCTTGTAAACGTTCGGAGACTGGATAAGAAGCTTATACAGTAGCATTATCAAGCGATAGGTATCAGCTGGTGTATAGAAATTGCTAGAACGACGTATTAAATTTTATATGTAATGCCAGCTCTATTTTTGTTTAAATATATAGGGAAGAAATTAAGTTTTATGCATAGATTGTGATTTTTCACTAACGTATCGGTTCACGATGCTTTGTCCACTCTAGATATAGCTTTTGCGATAAAATTCGATGTTATCAATAGGCTGTAGAGAACTATATGGGTTCCATAGACGAATTTACAACGAAGTAATTTAAGTAGATTTGGACATTTGTACTAGCGTCTATCATTTTTAAGGTTATAAAATTTATTCAACCAGAAAAGTACAGTAGCGTATTGAAAATTTAATTCTAAACTTGAAAGATATCTAAAATAAACTGTGAAAATATTCTTTCTTATATTATACAGAAAAATAATATTTTTTAATGACCTTGCGAGTGGATCACTTGCCCTCAATTGGCACCGGCGTTTACGTATACACGTGTTAGTTACACATAAGTTTAATATAGGAAAATAAACATTCCTTTTAATTTTAGTGATAAGAGGAACTTAGGCGATTATTTTACGTAAGAAAACAAAATGAGTTACCATGGTAACGTGCTCAATTTCTTACCTTTGCATCAGGTGTTGAGCAAGTTCGCCACCGCCAACGATTTCCTCTTCTCCTGACTCCATCTCAGAAGTAGCATCACCAGCTCGTTCCACAGTACCCATATTGTATCTAAAAAAAGTATCACCGTTTTACTTCTTCGCGCCACGTTGGTGGAGTCACACACCGGGTTTGAATAAGGAACTTGACAATTTCTTTTTCTCGTATAAAATGTAATATAGCATTATTTTAATCACTTAATCAATCAAGAATTAAGACATTTGTAAAATTAAACGTATTTTTTTATAAAAACATTATGCGCAGTAGTTCGCAAAACCATTTCGGCAGCAACCACATGGTCGTATAATTTTCTATGGCAAAAGGACGGATTTGATAAATTAACGTATAATTTTCTATTCTTTTCACTTTGACATAAAAATATAACTGATTTTTAATTTTTAAAATACCTTATTTAATCAAATTTGTGGCAATAGCAACGTACCTCTTAGCCGACAATTGTAAGAAAAGAAAGATGGCGGCGCAATATCAGCAGCGAATGAAATTGAACCACTAAAATGCCACCAAGCGAAGTTGCAGTTAAAACGTTTCCGGACAAAATAAATTGCCATATTAAAAAAGAAGATAACTTGAAACCAGCATCTAACTATAATGTAATAATTTTTTCTATGTTAAACTATACTAAAGTCACTAAATGGACATCATATACTAACAATCGTTTTATAATGTGAGTTTTAGTGTAAAACAATGGGAGACTTTTCACTTAATTTTACTGTCACAAGACAGAAAATATATATATAAAATATGTAATAAAAAGGAACTTTTATCGACTTCATATCTAAAAATAAACATGTTACTTACGTTACGATTTCAATACCAAATGGAATTCAATGTCATTCAACATTTCAACATCCACAAATATTGGGAAAATCTGTAAGTATTGGGCGTTTGTAAACATGTCAAATATTTATTTTTAATAAGGAATACAAAGATTGTCAACTAGGATAAAAGAAGTAAAAACAAGATTGCTTATATATAGTACCGTAAATAAATTATTTTGAACAACAATTGTGAACGCTCTAGTGCGCTTTTATACTCCAACTTCCTACTGCTACTGTTTCAGGCTCAAAGCAGTAACCTAGATATGAGATTTTTGCTTTGAGACTTTAAAACCTTTTCGTTATCTATGTCTTGTTTGGTGTCATATTGTCAATGTCAAAAATTATTTAGATTTTGGTTTTCAACTTATGTGCTAAATGTTGGATGTTTTTAAACATAATATAATTCATTTCTTCGTTTTCATGTAATTTTAATGTTAAGTTAGAATGTTTTAAATGTTATAAAAACATAAAGATGCCGCCAACTGTTCAAACTAATGAACCTGAGCGCGAAAAACGTCCGCAGAGGACAGGTGAAAGAAGGTTAGTGGATACGAGTTAATAGTAATTAATGTATTAGAATCCAATTAATATGTAATTATAATATTTGTATGTTATACTTTCAGATCTGAATTGGTGACACGCGTAAAATATTGCAATACACTACCAGATATACCCTTTGATTTGAAATTCATTACGTACCCTTTTCCTTCGACACGATTCATTCAATACAACCCGACATCTTTAGAAAAAAACTATCGTTATGAAGTTTTGACTGAGCATGATTTGGGTGTGCACATAGATTTAATAAACCGGGACATATATCAAGGAGATGGCAATGCTACTTTGGATGTTGCCGATGAAAAGCTTTTGGAAGACGATGTCCTTACACCACAAGACTCTAAGAGATCACGTCATCATGCCAAAAATGTATCTTGGTTGCGTCGCTCTGAGT
The DNA here is from genome assembly GCA_027563995.1 of Papilio gigon. Taxonomy (NCBI): domain Eukaryota; kingdom Metazoa; phylum Arthropoda; class Insecta; order Lepidoptera; family Papilionidae; genus Papilio; species Papilio gigon. The sequence continues at coordinate 1,787,117 of JAODUI010000015.1, read as the reverse complement.
ACATTTCAACTGAACAAACAAGATTTCAACCACAATCTATGGAAAAGGTAAGCAACATGTTTTTGTACGACTAACACATGTGGTTACGGTTTAGTATGACAAACATACTTCAGTGTTTAAAATACTGCAGAATGTACCCAATTACGGTCAAAATTAATTAATAGGGCTTGCTTGACCTTATTCAAAATTTCTTTAGAAAAATTCCATGTTGATACATAAAGGTTTAGTATCCCTGCCCTAGTGCTTAGTTAAAGAAAAAAATACTCTGATGATCTTTACCAAACTATGTATTATAAACATCTATCTTACAGGTTGAAGCCAAAGTCGGTTATAATGTTAAAAAGATATTCAGCGAAGAGACATTATACATGGACAGGGACAGTCAGATTAAGGCCATCGAGAAGACATTTGAAGACAATATGAAGCCGATAGAGAAACATTACAGTAAACCTGGTGTGACACCGGTCGAAGTTATGTCCGTGTTCCCAGACTTTGATATGTGGAAGTATCCGTGTGCCCAAGTTATCTTTGACACTGATCCAGCACCTTCTGATAAAAACATCGCAGGACAGATTGAAGCTATGTCTCAAGCTATGATTCGGTGAGTTTTTTGTACATGTGTATCTTGGAATTTACTGATTATGCTTAAAACAACTTACTATCTCATTGTTTAGCCTCTTTCTAATTAAGACTTAATATTGTGGTCCGATTACTTGGGCAAGGTGGAGAGAGATCACTGGACGCGGGCAGCACAGGACAGGATAACTGGGACAGTCAACTTGGCGACATCCTGGCCGTGCCTAGTATTCACGTTTTGCATTGTGAACATCATCTAATCTTTTTAAATGGCCTACCTCGAGGAGTTCGTGTGTATTCAACTAGGCCACCAATTCCTCAATTTCTACAATCTTCTGAAATATACCAGAAACTTGATATATATTTCAATTAAACATTATTTTTCATTGATTCTAGAGGTGTGATGGACGAAAGTGGTGAACAGTTTGTAGCGTACTGCTTACCAACTGAAGAAACCATTCAGAAGCGTCGCCGTGACGTCACAGAAGGGATACCATACATGGACGGTGATACTTACGAATATAAAATGGCGAGAGAATACAATTGGAACGTCAAAAGTAAAGCATCTAAAGGTTATGAAGAAAATTATTTCTTGGTGAGTTAATAGTGAAGTTTGTGTTTATACTACACTCGGAGCTGCTAAATGACTACTAAGGGTAACATGTGTACTTTTTTTAACACACAGTCTCATGGACTATACTCTTTTTTTTGTTACATCTGTACTAAGACTATTTAACTGTGTAACAACTGAGTGTACAAGTAAGCAAAAAAGTTTTATTACATCATCGTACAGCATTGTACATTTCATCACACAATTTCTCCTGTGATTTTTTATAAGAGATTGGGGCAAATGAGCGTTGGGAATACGGAAGTCATAGTCGACGCCTATGTTCAGGAGTAGATGTTTTATTGGCGTTTAGGAGGAATTTCAAAATAAAAGACGATGTTTTTAAATTCTTCTAGGTTGTCCGCAACCATTGTGTATACTACAATGAGTTGGAGACGCGTGTACGGCTGTCGAAGCGCCGCGCGAGAGCGGGCGCGGCGGCTCAGGCTCTCACACGACTTGTGGTGACGCACAGACCTCTCAGCGCAGCGGAGCACCGCATGCTGAGACTGAGGGAGAAGCAGTTGGAGCCTCCGCAGGTATACTCACATAGACCTAGTGAGAGCATGGAATCGGTATATAAATGTTACAGTTCAATGTAAATGAGCCAAATCTAATTTTTATAAACTTTATAGGGTAACACAGTCCAATTAAAATTAGACATGTTTCTATCATAAACATTTTTTAAATAAATCCATTGACATTAAATGATATTGTCAGCATTCATCATCATCATCAGCCCTTGTCTGCCCACTGTTGGACATATGTCTTTCGCTATGCCTTCCACAGTATCGGTCCTTCGTCTTCTGCATCCAATATTGTCAGAGTTGTAACCAGTACATATCATTTCTCAGGATGAAGATGAGGAGGAGGAGGAGGATGAAGATGAAGATGAAGATGAGGAAGAAGACAAACAGGAACAAAATGAAGAAAAAGAAAGGTGAAGTAACTTTAATTTTTACCGCTGAGGTACTCATCCAAAAGCATACAAATTGTATGTCACTTATGACTTTGTATGGATATATGGTATTGTGTTTAAAATGTTCATAGGAGAGTACTCATAATGTCCACTCTGTAATTGCAGTATTTCAATACATTTAAGAGGCCAAGAGTCACTTTAGGAGTAAGCAAGTAATATCTTTGTTAATCTTATAATATGTACGTTATAGGTCACATTCCCGTTCTAAATCGGTATCTAAGTCGCCGCAAGGATCGGAACATTCGAAGGAATCAAACAGGTCGAGGTCCGGGTCGCGTGAGAAGTCCAGCTCAAGATCCAAATCCAAGCGTAAATCTAGAAGCCGTTCGCGCTCCGCTTCCGGCTCGAGGAAGAGTACATCTAGATCTGGCTCGGCACAGTCTGGGTCCGCTAGGTGAGTTTAGTGTTCATAGAAATGCTTGGGCTAAAGTCATTTCAAGAGCATTCAAATGTCCTTAAATCAAAGTTTACAGAATTATATAGCATAACACTTTCAATGTGAATTTAAGAGGTTAGACCCTGACAGTAAACATCGTGCATCATCAGCTATAGGTCCCCACTTAAGGGCTTAGAGCCAACCCTATTATTAGGGGTGACATGCTCAGTATCGTGAACTAAATGTAAATTAACTAACACTCATTTATCCGGTCTCGGCACCGACTAGTTTTTTGATCTAACTATGTTCAGTATGGGTTGGAGTGCATCATATCTTGGCTGATACATTATTGAAAGATATACCAATTGTAATATTTTAACAGCTATGTCTTTGTCTTGTTTCCATCAGGTCTCGATCAGGATCACGGGCGTCGTCGCGGGCGTCATCGCGCGCGAGCTCCAAGAGCGGCAAGGGCTCGAGGGCGAGTTCGGCGAGCGGACGTGGTTCTAGAGCCAGTTCTAAAGCTAGCGGCAAGGTAACAGCAGTTTAATCATTAAATCAAGCGCCAATAAGCCTAATGATTAAGTGTATTTCCGATCGTGTGGTCAAAACTTCGAATCTCACCATTCGACTATCAAACAACATTTTAGTACAAGTCAAAGGCTTAGGTGGAATGGTAAAATAAATATTAGTAAATGAACAAAAAATTTCTAGTATTTTTATTCGCAAAGTCACGTACGACTTCCCTTTAGTGACTTCTTAATGTATATTAAATTGATAATTAAATTAAATGTTATTACTTTATTTTTACAAGGGTTCAAAAGCCAGTTCTAAAGCGAGTTCACGCGCCTCCTCGCGCGCCAGCCGCAAATCTTCTAGAGCTTCATCACGCGCGTCATCCAAAGCCTCAGGGTCGAAAGCGTCTTCTAGAGCGAGTTCGAGAAGGAACTCTGGTTCCGGGAGCGGAACAGACAGATCTAGAAGTCGATCGGCAAGTGGTTCTAGACAGGTTGGTTGTATATTAAATTATGTAACTAACTTCTATTTAGTATCAAAGTTACCAAAACTCGCCTAAGGAATGTTCTATTTTTTTTTATAAATTTTAACATTTGTGGACTAGAAAAAAAAATGTTTGTCAATCAAACTTTAAAGTTTTGAAATTCTTTCTTCCAGGGTTCCCGCAGTGGGTCGGCGTCGAGCGCCTCTTCGAAGCGCAGCGGCTCCGACTAGATGACGTCACATTTTGTCATTTGACTTCAAACTTCATTGTGTAATCGATGAATTAAGTAAAATTGAATTTAATAAAGTAATTGACATTTTTAATACGAGTTTTATTTATGAAAGAATTCACAAAACTGGCGAGTCATTTTTAACAAGTAGGTTTTAATGGACCGCATACTGTGGAATGCATTGAGAAAGGCCTATGTCCAGCAGTGGGCAGTCAAGGGCTGATGATGATGATGATGAGGTTTTAATGTATTAACAAACTCCGGCCGCTCGGTAAATATAATTAACATGTAAATAATATTATAATTCTATACTATTATTACCGAGGCATTGTGAAAGGCCTATGTCCAACAATGGGCAGACAGGAGCTGATGATGATAAAAGTTAAGAATTTAAACCTAATATCTAACAAGTATTGGCAATAATAAAAAATAACGCGTCGTGTGGCAGTTACTTTATTAGTGTGGTTTAATAATGTTATTTTTTTTACAAAAAAGTAAAAACGTTTAAGTTTTGACACATTCTGTTTAGACAAAGGAATTAAATTAAAAAAATAATCAAATAGTGGTTCTTGTATATGAAAACGATCTATTTGACATTGGTTACGTTTGAAATAGTTAAGTATATTAAAAAAAAACATTATTAATTATGTTAAAATTGACAAAATTATTTTATTTTTTATTGATATTTCATTCAAAATAACTCAGTATATTTTATATCCAAATATTAGTATTCTAAAATTAAATTTCATTACTTGAACGTAACATAGCTTGTATATGTCATAAAATTTCTACTAAAGTAGAATTACAATATATTTCAATGGAAATGAGAAATGATATATACACATTTCACGGACAAATATTTATTGTCTATGAATTTATTAATGGAAAATTTCTTTGTTCAAATTGAAGATGCGAACAAGTTTTTGTTTACAGCCTTATAAAGATATAATTGTTTAGATAGGTTTGGAATAATATCTCATTTCAATTGAATTCGACTATCGATTAAAGAATCTACTTGCATTTTTTATTTGACGCGTAAAAAAAAATTACAAGTAGGAACTTTTCCTTAATGTTATAAATTAAATTTAATGAAAACTAATAAATTTTTAACATCTTGACGATATAGCTTGATCACAATATTAAAAATCAATAAAGTCATAACTTATTAATTATTGAAATAATTTATTCTAATTTTCTAATACCAAAATACATTTAAAAAGAATTATAGTCATAACACAATTTAGTAAGGCGAAAAAAAAATTTAGTAAAATATTAAAATAGCACACAACTAAAATTCATATTTTACAATACACTATTTATAAAAACGGCTTAACTCACTTGTAAGTCGGTGTCGCGAGTGACGCGCTATAGTACAAAACCCACTCACCTTAAAAACCCCCAATGGGTTCGAAACTAGTCGGTACCGACACCGATTTACACGTGAGTTAAGCCATTTTATAAGTAGTATATTGAAATGTCTCACGGAAGTTAGTTAATTTAATATTTCATAGTTTTAATATCTACGCTAGAAAGCAAACATGTAGTACTATGGAAATAAAATTTTAAACAAAAAAATTGCATAAAAATCATACATAGTGTCCAAAAATAGTTACCGTCCATAAATACGTAACCTATAATAAAAAAAAAAAACAAAAAAGTTGTTTGCTCCGGTGAAAAATTTTACTTGTGGGTTACGTGTTCGCTTTCTAACCTTCATATATAAAATACATTTATTTCTACTGATAATTCAGCAATTCATTTAGAGTAAACCGCAACAACCTCCGTAGGCTTTCGCTAACTTTTGTTCTGCGGAGTATGTATAGCTTCAAAGATATCACCTACATATTTTTTTTCTTGTGTAAGTGAGCATTTTAACTATTACATATATTAAAACTGTATAAAAAATTTCATACAATACCAAAAGAATTCATTAGAAATGTAACTCATTTAATATTTAATTGAATCTATTATCATATAAATCCAAGTAAAACTTAAAATATATCTGCCTCACTCAAAGTCATTTAACGGCCCATAATTAAAATTTACCATGATGAAATCAACACTAAGGCAAGTAAACGACTGTAAGTGTGGCAGTGTTATATAAATTAATAGAAAAAAAAAAACTTAATTCTTACTTAATTCCTCAGCGACGATGTCTAGGTAGTATTTAGTGAAGACAGCCTTATTGTGCATGACGTAACGTAGTAGAGTGCCCGACACCGCGGTCAGCTCCGGCGTGAAGGCGGACAGGCCGACGGGTATCTGGCGAGACCCACCGCCGCACACCAGTATCTCTTTCAGGAACTCGAGGATTCTTTGACCTAAAAATAATAGAAAAGAAATTGCTAAATATTTATTACCACCTATTTCAAACACGATTAAAAGTATTTCGATGAAATTTGACACGGATGTAGAATATAACTAGAATGTAAGACATTTGTACATCAACGCAAAGTCGCGGGAAAAAGCCTGTTTACATTTAAATGGGTTAGAGGAAAATTTTGACAGCTGTCATTGTGACATTTTAGTAATGTGAACAAATCAATGAGAGAGTCATTAACAAAAAATATAATCATTTTCGGCAAGAAATTTATTCTTACATTTTTTTATTTTTTATAAAAAAGTAACGAAATATTTTTTTTTTATAATAAATAAAAAGTTAACGAAATACTTACGGACAATATGTCTGACTCTATGGTCGGGGTCAGAAAGTGACAGGATCTGAGATTGTATAAGTTCTTTAGTGTCCCCGCTGAGGCCGGCCTGGTTCAGTCCTTCTAGAAGATTCTCCGTGAAGACCACTATCTCTTCCGCCACCGACGGCAACACTGATTTTAACTCACTGTAAATTAAAACATTTCAGGAGTTCAACATGTGTTAAAGTGCCAACGGCATAATGGTTAAGTGTACGGACTACCAATTTAGTTCATTGGTTCGAAACCTAGCATTCGACTATTATGAACCATGCTAACACGATATTTTTCAAGTTTACCTAGAATTGTTACAGAAATATTAGTAAGTTACATAAAACTTCTACTTTTACAATAAAAAAAAAATTACAAATAAAAGGCACAGATTAAATTATAAATAATAAAAAATATTGTATTCCTAGCAATATTAACTTACTTTGTTATATTTATATATAGAATATTTGTTATATAGCAATTTTATTTGTTTTTTTTATAAATAAAATGTCTTACTTATCATTTGACGTAGTATCCAGTATAATAATAATTTTCTCTTTGAGTCGCTGCTTCTGTGTGGCTACGGAGGGGTCGTTGCCGCACGACGGGCTCGCCAGCAGTACCGACGCTGTGCAGATCAGCTTGTACACTTGTGTACCCAGCTCGGCAAAGCGAGACGCATCTAGTGATACTGTCTGGAGAAATATATATATATATAAAAATGTATGTAAGTAACTTTGATAGGATACACTGATGAAAAAAACCTATTTAATAAATGAATAAAAAACTATCTCTTCATCATCATCCCCTTCTCCATTGACTTCCGCCATCCATCATCGTTTCATTTGGAAGAAGAGCGCCCCACGAGATGTCTCTCTTAATAAATAGAAAGGAATACCTTGTATTCTAACATACCTCTGGATAGTTTTTAGAGCCGTCCCACTCCAAGAGTTCTAAATAAGCTTTAGCCAATGTCTGTGCGGTGACATTTCTTATCACTATAGCGTCAGTCACTGGTACCGTCAGCCCCGTCTTGTCTATGTGTCTTTGTAACCACTCTCTCGTGTATTGTAGTCCGTCTGGTAACAAAAATAATATTAAACTTGGGTATTACTTTACACCGAAGGTGAGCTGGCGGCGTACTGTACGGGGATACAGGACTTTAAGTCAAGTCAACACCGAAGGTGTGGATTGTATGAGAGGGTATGCTTAATAAGGTAGTAAATTCAGATTATAGTGGCTATTAGAGTTGTATGGAAGAGTGAGTATATACTGTTCTGACCCTTTGAAGGGAAAAGGCCAGGTGAATTATTTATTTTGACACTGTTATATTAAAAATTTATATTAAATTCACTTTGCTAGAAATTATAATATTATATAAAATATCTTTAACTCATTTCCGTCTTCATAATACAAAAAGGTCACATATATTCAGTGCTTTGGCTGTTGCGAATAAAAATGGTTGTTGTCTTAATCAAATATCATTAAAAATACATAGAACTTAAAATGAAAAAGAATAAAGTTGCCATAAATTGTATGTACCTTCGGAGACTTTAAGTAGTTCGTCAAACTTGGTCCGTTCATACTGCACACTCTCCTGCTGCACGTGCGGTCGGATCATTGCAATCAAGGTGTTGGCCAAGTCCAGCTTTAATATTTCTAACGTCTCGAGAATCGAACGGAATATATCCACCTGGAATAGTCCAATTAAGTCATACTTAGGTATATGTGAACCTGATGATAAACCCATTGACGCCAATAGGGTAAAGGGACAACCGATCTAGCAGTGAGTTCGAATTCTGCCATTCGACTCAATAGTCGGGCAATCCGTCAACCATATCATGACGAGCTTTATTATGTTTGCCAGGAATGGTTGCAAACATTAGTAAATTGCCAAAAACCTACTAATATTAAAAAAAGAATTGTCAAATATATACGTAGATATTTGAGCTATATATAAATAAATAAGAGCACAATAGTGGGTTTTAATTAACATATTTGTTATTGTAATAGACACAGAAATTGTTGTCTCTGTATTGTTATAGAGGGTTGACAATGTGTCAATGTAAGGGACAGTGCAGGGGAGACCAAGGGCATTTGGCCCACCGCCCATGGCCCCACCGATCATACTTTCATACTGGTCGAATCTTGATAAACATTGTAAATTGAAAAAATCAAATAAATCTAAACTTACAGTGTCTGTCAGCGTTGTTATGTTCTGTATCATATCATCGCGTGCGGGCGCGGCCAGTTTGGCCATGAGGTCCACAACAAAGTTGGCATACTTGTGGAAGTCGAGGCTATTGTTCTCAGCTTGCTGCTTTATAAAGTCGTGGTCCAACACTTCCTCAATCATTTCACGTATCCTCTTGTGTCGGGGTAGAAGTATTGAAAACAAACCCTGTAAATAAAAAGCGCCAATAGCCAATGGTTAATGGTACAGATTTCGAATCACGTGGTTGATAGTTTGAATCCCGCCATTCAACTATTGTAAACCATATGCTAGCACAAGCCTATAGCTTATTTGTAGTGGTAAAAAAATATTAGTAAATGATGCTGATATCTTGTTAAAAAAAAACAAAAAGACACCTTTGATTTTAGTAATATCCCCCTATTAGTAGTATCCCCCGGGGATTCGGGAAAATTGTAACTGCCACTGTCCCCTCCCCTGGCTGCGCATGGCACATGGCACAGTTGTGGGTAGGCAGTGGCCAACACTATTGTTATATAAACCCAATCCAAGAAAAGTTTGAAAAATGAAAAATTAATTATACAAATATCATTAAAACCTACACAAGATGATATCATTTAAGTCAGGTGTTTGAACTTTAATGACTCAATGTTTACATACCTGTTTAACATCTTGCAGCAAGACTAGGGCTTGCTTGTATTCAGGAGGATCAGAGTTCAATTGCTCTCTCAGTATATCAAAATATGCTTTATGCATTGTCTCCTTGACAAGCTTTTGATAACTGAAATAAATAATATTAAAATATTTGATGGGATGAAACATGTCGCAATATAAGCTTAAGTGTTCTGTTGGCAATACACAAAGTTTTTCCAAGATTTTTTTTATATATAATAAAAGGTGATGAACAAGAAAGTGGCTGTTGAAATTCACAAAATTAGCAGTGACTGCCGTTCATAGAAAGTAACATTTATAGATGCATTGACAAAGTTTACCAACAGAAGCAGGGACACAAAGGAAGAGTATATGTCTCCTACATAAGCGTCTCTTCCCATGCTAAATAGGGTGGACAGCAGCAGGTAAGTATATGAGGTAAAAGTGTTGATGCAAAGGATGTGATTAAATACCTATTGTCTGGTGGTTCAAAAGGTTCCAGTTTGAAGTCCTGATCCACAGCGATCTCATGAGCCAGGGCCATGTTCTGCATGCCATGTGCTGCTTTCATGATATCCTCGAGGGTCACAAATTTAGGGGGTGATGCACCGGTTATTGTGGATCCTCTCACACGGAACTGAATTGGCTCATTTGCATAGTAACTGTAATCATGATTCCTTCCTTTTTACTATATTTAAATTAGTTCAATTATTAATTTTAATATTACAAACAATAAAAATCAACAATATGGTAATGATTTTAAATGTATTACATATTTTACTAATGTAGGTTTAAGTCTTAGTTTTATATGTTTATATTAAATGATTTCTTGTACATTATGATTTGTTCTAAATAATAATATTTTGCATGGTTTGTTTATAGTCAAGATAGTTTCAACATTTTGGGTTACTTTAATGACAAAAGATTGCTATTTTAAGTAAAGGAGATGCAAGATTGTGTTATAAACATACCTTGACCTCGATCCAGTGGGCATTGGTTGAGATGGAGTTCTGTTAAACTTTTCTTCTTTGTCACCCTTTTGGCCTGAGCCACTCGGTCCCTCACGGTCACTCATCTTGAAATATGATCATAAACTGACCCTAGCACAGCATTAAACCTTTCTCAACCCATATAAGGCTAGCACCTTATGAGCAAATCGAAAACCTCATATCATCTCGACACGGAACTAACTTGAGTCATAATATAACCTAAATCACATAACAAAGAAACAAAGGTTCGATGTATCTTTTCGTGTTGAAACGCAAGTTTAATAAGAACATTAGTTGGTTTGAATTACTTTAAACAATATGGTTTAATCTTGAAGTTTTCATTGTAGTTTGATTTGTTTAAGTCTTCATTTTCTTTCACTTGTCAATTTGGAATTTGGTTTCTGTCAAGTTTTTTTTTTTAATTGCTCCGTTAAGTCAAAAAGTATATGGAACTTCAATGGAGTCGTATACCAGTGTCACAATAACTTAATGTTATTATTTATTTTCAGAATCTGATTTAATAGATAATTAATTACTCAGTAAAAAAAAAGGAATTGGAATATCATTAATCGCGTTTCATACGGTTCTATTTTGAAATTCTAAAGGTGTTTCAATAGTGAAAGCTATAGAAAAGGATACATTTCTGGGTTTTGCAACGACGAAAAACTGTTTGTATCGTAAACTGTTGTATTCAATTTATGTGAAACTGCACGATATAGGCGCAACTTTTAAAAATATCTTTGCATGTGTATCTAATACATAAATCATCAAGACAAAACATTCTTAGCAATATTCGCGACAATAACACACTTGTGCGATATACAAATCATAGAATACGCCTGGGTATAAAGTAATTTCCTTGATATAACTCTGTTGGCAACAGAAATTAAAGAAGCGCAAAAGTCGAGGAGGCAATTTAACTTCCGTTCTGACAGAACTAGCAACTAATTTGCCTGTGCAAACGTATTGCCTCTCCGCGAATCTTGGAGAGTAGATTACTTTTCAAATATTCATTGCTTTTTTATGTATAAGTTTTTCTTAACAGGTATACAAAAAAGCAATAGAAAAGTTAGAACTGACAAATATTTTTTTTGTTATTAACAATATATATTTGTGAATTTATCACATTGTTTATTGCAAAAAAAAAGAAATATATCTCACCGACGAAAACTCTTGCAGAGATTTATTTCTTACTTTGTATAATTTTATATCTGTAATTTTATATTTTTATTTATTATTTTAAAAAACTAAAAAAAACGTGAAAGTCGCGCAGCCAATTTAACTTCCTCAGAGACAGAAGTTAACTGGGAACTAATTTGCTTGCGCCAGCGTACTACATCCGCCCCACTCGTCCCGACCAAACGGATTACATTTTTTTTCTTACATTTTTCTATTTTAACTTACCTTCCATTTCATGTTTAGATATAGTAACTTTGCTTCTGTGCCTTTGCACATAGTATTATAAAAACCAACAAATGATATTCATCTACTTTCAAATCATAGGAAAACCAAAGTACCATTATCATTTATGTATTTATTTATTTATTCTATCTATTCACACTACTAAAATTGTAGCATAGGTTGTAATATTAATTGTGAGGATAATAAATAAAAACCACATCCTTTAAGAATTGGATGACATAAAAAAAAACATTTCAATTTGTCAACTCGTTTATGGTACTTTCAAAGTTACGACATCGGTTTGTAAACGTCACTGGTATTGTATCTGTGACGTGGGTTTGGCGGGAACTCCCCGAATTGTACGTCACTCTGAAAGGATTCGATTATGACCACTAATCTGTACACGTTTTGATGAATGACCGTGGTATATATTTTCTTTTTATTGTTACATCTGTTTTGGACATGGGTTTTTGTTAATACGTTCTTGTTCAGTTGGAGTGTTCGCGTGTTCGGAATTTATTTTATAAAAATTAACACGTTCAACGCCATCTCGTCCGGTAAGTTCACATTAGTGATCAGTAATAAGTGCAAACAGTATTCGAAATATTAAATAACAGATTCGCTTTATTCATTGGTTTAAGAAATTCTCGATCGTAGATTCAGATAATATTGAGCATTGTACCGACTTGGCACAATACTACAAATAGACTAAATTCCGAAGCTTTGGATAAGTAAACAGAGATTGGATCTTAATAGTCGTTGTCTGGATAAAATGCAAAAACCGCTTGTGTTGGAAATGTCCCAAACACTTCTGTTATCCGGTTCTGTCGTAAAACAATGTTTAACATCAACATAACCTATAGATCGATGCAAGCATGTTTGACGTCAAATCGAGAGTCCATTTTCAAAGTGTCATTTTGTGTTGTAAATGGCAACATTGTGGGAATTTACCCTAAAAATAATTATAGAGCATGTTCAATAGTTATGAATGAGATTAAAGAGTATAAAGGGTCTAAAAGTTATAGACAAAATTAACAAGCGGATTACACGGTATCTGGTCGGAGCTGGCAGTTTGCGCGGGAAATCTGTTAGCCGGTAGAACAATTTACCTGCTGAAATAATTTAAACTTTTAATCCTTGTTTGTGATGTAAGGCCCCTTGGTCGGTGCTAGTTTGTTTTGGATTTTTGATCCCATGTAACACAACCCTTGCGCGAACGATCTTATTAAAATAATTTTAATTTTATCATTTATTATTGTTCATGCATCATAGATTATATACTTACAGATGGAGTATTCCATACAAGTTGGTCGTCTAATTGTAAGTCGTTTTCTCAAATGTCATTTGAATTGTAAATGGTAACATTGAGAAAATTCATTTTTGGCGGCAAAAGTGAATTGGGGACGTGCCCCGGTCTAGATAGACAATCGATATCTTGTTAAAATATGTTTTTTTTTCTGAATGTTTAACCGGCACATTCAGAGTTTTAGTTAATTATCGAACAATGAAAGAATTTCTCGGTAGTTCTGTAGGCGCTGACGTCACGTCATGTTAATTAGATACCGCGGCGTGCCTCGCATTTCATATCGAGCCAGTTTTACTTTAGTATTCAAGGCGGAAGGAACTAATTTCCAAATGATGATGAGATTAACACGAACTCTTAATTAGTTCTGGAACATTAGGTTATGTATACTTCGTCTAGATATTGACCGAATTATTTTTTTTTCAGTTATTGACTCTCAGATATTATCATTATCATCATCAGCTCACTATACGTCCCCACCGAGGGGCTCGGAGCCTACCCTGTTATTAGGGGTGACTAGGCCATAGT
>JAODUI010000015.1:1735317-1747843 GCA_027563995.1 Papilio gigon | reverse complement strand
ACACTGATTTACACGTGAGTTAAGCCGTTTTATAAGTAGTATAGTGAAATGTCTCACGAAAGTTTTAATAGTTTAACCTTTTAAATATGTTCAATGAAAATGTGATGTTAAAATATCTTTTGAAGTTTGACTAATCTATTCAATTTCGTCATGAAATTAATTGAAGAGCTGGTTACTGATATGCCCCAAAATTTTTATTCTTCTTTCTTTTTCTCGTCATTTCAGAGTACTGGCGACTCCTTGCTTCTTCCCTATTTTATATCATCGATACGCAATCAATCGCTGGCTTGTAATTTGTTTTAAAATTGAAGCCTACATTATTGTACCGAAAATCGTGTCGGCGTATGTACAACTCTTCCATACATCTCTATCAGATGTCATATCTGAATTCGCTCTCTTCTTATACATATCCTCTTTCACACATCTATCCACACACTCTTCTATAGTGCCATTCAATCTCATTACTTTGTTCCTACTGATAATACGTACATGTGACGAGAAAAATCGATACAAAACAACTGTCGTGCGCCGCAGACTATCGGCCTCATTGTCATGGCATTTCAACAAGCGGATTATACTGAAATTTGCATCGGCGTAGACAATCCTATTTCCATGTCAAAACGTTTGCATTAACTGTGGGACAAGAAAACAGAATGATTTAGACCAGTAGTTAATTTACTTATGTCTGTTCAATTCAATTTTGTGAAATGAATTCAAAAATAACATTGTAACGATTTTTGATTAATAAAATAACATGTATGCAAAACAACCTAAGACCTAAGGGTGCTACAAGTCTAGGAATGGGACGCGATAGCGCGGGATATAGCGAGGTGGACATATATTGTTGGAGGCCAAGACCCACTTTAGGTCCCTGCGTCATCCTAGTTAGTTAGTTTATAACAGGTTTACAGGTGAATATTGCTTTATTAAATTTTATTTCATTATCTTTGTTTATCCCATTGCTAAAAATTCACTGAGCCCCTTTGTTATTTCCTGTATACCATCCAAAATCGTTTTACCGCCAAGTACTCCCTCGTTTATTCCGCTTAGGAATTTTTTCTTTCCACCTGAAAATAGTAACAATATCACTATAGTAAGAATCGGGATATTCAAAATTATTTAACTAGAGTGCTGCTGCTATCCGACATCGGTCATTGCCTCTGACAGTAAGGTCTCTTCTTTTCTCGGTCCCACGTCATCGAGAGACGTAGAGTCGGTGCTCTCTTAACTATACTTTTTAGTTTAGAAAAGTTTTTACGTACTAATAAAATGTCCCAACAACTCCAAAGGTGATGCCATTCTCCTTGTCCCGTCTTCTTGCATATTTGAATCGTAATCACCAACGTTATCTGTATCATCCTGTCGATATGCTTCTATATCTGATCTTCTAACATTTTTATTTAATATTTCTTCAGAGGAACTTGATGAGTCATCATTCTTATGTTTATGAGACCTTGATAGTTTTGTTATATAACCGAGCCAAGGATAGCTAGGACCATCACTGTAGTCGCCTATATCTTCCAATTCGAAAGATGTATCTGGTTTAGTATTGTTTATATCATTCAGGTCTATTTGTGTTGCTTCTTGTATTGCTACAAACGCCTGGAATTATGTAAAAAGTTATGAAGAAGAAAGTCAGCTACAATAGTTTTTACTTTAATATCTTCATCAGCATCGTCTGTCTATCGAACATAGACTATGCCATATGTCTTCCACAGTATGCGGTCCTCCTTCTGTATCTAAGTTTCAGTCATCTCCACTACGGCGACTGTCTACTTCGAGCACTTAATACGTTTGTGTAAAATTAATCCTAATGAAACTTAACTTATTCCGATAGAATAGCATTTTGGGTAGTATAAATTAGAAAAATAAACGTGTTTCTTAAAACTGGCAGTTGAGATATAAATCTGTGATTGTAATATTTATAACATAGGCTTAATATAATAGACTGCATCACCACTTGACATCAAGCGGGATAGCGGTCAAGCGCTAGCTTATTCAATGTAAAAAAAAAATTTTAAAGGTGTACTATAATTTGTATAAAATGTATTGTTTAAAAAAAAATCTCACCAATACAAATAGATGTAAAACTATCATGTTGTATGGCGCACTGACTTGTGTCAACTTCTTGAATGGTATAAAAGATTTCGTTCAAACTAATTATTTTCAATAATTACAACCTTCATCGTTAATTGATTTAACAAAGTTTAACACAATGTTAATTAATTATTACGGCTGGCCATACAAGTTTTGTTACGGTCTAATTAGAGGCAAATCTATCAAATAAATGTAAATTTATGACGCTCTTTATGTTGTGTGTTTGTTCATGTTACAATGCATGTATAAAATTATTGTATATAAGTGAATTCATATCATATTCATTAAATTATTTATCACAGTGCCAATAGCCTAATGGTTAAGGGCAAGGACTACCGATCTAGCGTTCGGAATTCCGTCACTCGACTATTGTCTTGAATCATGTCCTAGATAAATGTTGGAGTGGAGGCCACGGTTGAGGACCAGGAGTTTATGGCTTCCTCGCTCTTGTTAGACCGACATAGTGCGGACCGCAGGATTCAGTTGGAAGCGGAAGGCGGAGGACCGCATACTGTGGAAGACATTGGGGAAGGCCTATGTCCAAAAGTGGGCAGACAGGGGCTGATGATGATATCCTATGACAAGCTTTTTCAAGCATACTTAGAATGATTCCAAGAAATATTTGTAAAATAACAAAATTTAATAATAATAAAAAAAAAAAACTAGTCTTATATGTTTATCTGTGTGTCATGAATTGAATAAACATTGTTTACTAGAAAATTATTTGTGTAAATACGTACGCACTTAAAATGTGTTATGTATTTTTTTCTATCTTGAAACTGTTTCTGTCAAGTATATGTCTATAATATTAATTATATGTAATGATTGAAAGTCTTAAGACATACAGTCGGAACCATCCGCGGTGTTCCACTTAAAAAGATTGCCTTGTCCGTAACCTCCCTTCTGACAAATTAATGAATGCGGAGCACAAAAACTGATATAACAGTAAAAAGCATTTAGTCGTCTACCTCCTCTGACCGACTTTTTCCTCACAAACTGCATTTTATTGGCTGTCGTGCCCGTCTCGTCGTCGTAAAGTTGAAGTGACTATAGCTTTAACACTGAGAACGGACCCGTTGGTACATCTGTATGAACAAAAACTTAACTCGTTCTCAGAGTCAGCTGTGAATGAAAATCAAATCGGAGTCCGGATTAATTTTGGCAAATCAAGAACTGAAACTGAAAATGTTTAAAACGACTCATCATGTCTCATTATGTCAAATATTAAACAAATGTTTATAACATAATGATTTGAATTTTAAAATAATTATATTGAAATATTGGCACATTAGTATTATTCTATTTATTGATCCTTGTCATTGCTTGAATTTGAATTTAAAAAATCATGGAGTGCTCTGAGTGCTTTCTTCAGACCACCGATAAGATCTGGAAATAAAAATTTCATGTTACTTAAAATCGAATTAATATTGCATATAGATTTCAAATAGGTCACTTAAAGGACTACTTATTTTTGCATTATGGTCACCCTAAAGTATAGTGTGACAAGTTATCCAGGTCGATAACAGAGGCGGTGTTGTCGGGGTTAGCGTGACAACACCTGGTTCAACCAAGTTCCTGACAAGGAAATAAGAAACACCTAAATGGTCATAGGAGAGATTGCCAACGTCGCCTATCCTGCGCCACTAAATCTCATCGGTCTCTCGGTCTCATCCAATAAAACTTTACACCAACCACGCATTTCATTCCATGGAAACTCACTATTACAATGCTAGTTTATGCTTAAGCATGTGTGTGTGTTTGAGTGTTGTAGTGAGTTGGCAATACATCAACACAATGCATTAATTACTTCGACAGCTTACTGTAGTTTACACAAAACTTGCTTTCATTGACAAGATCATGATTATGCAAATATCTACAATATATATAAGCGCCGATGGCCTAAGAGTTAAGAGTACGGATTTTCGATCATGTAGTCGAGAGTTCAAAACCCGCCATTCGACTATTGTCATGGCACATATCCTAGCACCAGCCTAGAACTTAGCAAGCGTAAAAGAAATTTTAGTAAATTAACAAAAACCTATAATATTTTTTTTTAACAAAAAAAAAAAACTATAGATATGTAAAAAATGTATTACTGAATAGATCAAGCGAATAGAAAATGTGATATTGTAACAAAAAACATTGTTACGTTAGTAAAAAAAATTGCGAGAAGTATGTAAAATCATTTTTTTACCGGCCCATATAACTTATGTATGAGGCTACTTGTAGGATGTTTCCATTCCATCTTTTTTTATCAAACTATCGTACACGATTGCGTCCGTGCGCAGTTAAAAAACTCAAAAATAGGTTATGATGTGTTCTTACAAACTATGTTCTCAATTTTGTACTAAATTTCAGCAAAATCCATTTAGCTGTTCTGAAGATACTTAATACACTTCATCCATCCATCTAAACTTTTACATTCATATTAGTAAGTAAGGGTTTTTAAATAGATTATAGTAAATGTTGTATTACTTAATTAAGTGTTTTTGCGAACTCATAATTGAAGGCTTCTAATGTGGAATGAATTGTTCAATTTTTTTTTAAGGAATTTCAGTGCTTTATTTAAAAAGAAGGAGAAAATTAAAAAGGTCACCGATAGAGAAGGTAGTCATTAAAATAATTTCGATGTCACATGAAGAAATCAATGAAAAATTTTAAGAAATTTTGGGTCCTTCGTGAAGCGAGCGTATCTCTTTCTCTAAGGATGGCAACGCATCTGCTACTCTAGTGTTGCGGATGTCCATGGTCGTCGACGACCATCTTTGTTATCCCGCCGCTCATTTGCCCCCTTGTTCAAATATCGTGACGTATGTAACAACGTGACTGTCCCGCAATAATGCGAATATATCTGTAATATTCACTTTTTGCTTGTCTATCTTGTCCCTAGAGGGCCACTTTCAGTGACATATGCTCGGGACGGAATCTGAAATGGGACCCTTGAATACATTTGCTCATACAAGATATGTTAGCTTTTTGTCGTCGTATTGGCGATTCAAGCGTTACCACTTTGACCTATTGTTTTTGATAGTTAAAATGACTAAGTCCAGTACTTTATATTGGAATTACTCATGATGATATATAAGTTAGAGATTGATAGACCATTGTGACCATTTCTACCCTAATAGAAAGACGGATCAGATTTTGATGAGTGAGGTATCATTGATTTGTATTGCTTCTCTAAATACCAGTGGGTTTTTAAAATACAAATAGTAAAATATGTAAACGGTAACAAAATATCGTTAAATTGCATAAAGA
Organism: Papilio gigon; assembly: GCA_027563995.1. Lineage (NCBI taxonomy): Eukaryota > Metazoa > Arthropoda > Insecta > Lepidoptera > Papilionidae > Papilio > Papilio gigon. Next base: position 1,742,488 of record JAODUI010000015.1, on the reverse strand, counting down.
GCGTTGCCCAGACACGTATAGTATGTCAAAAGGTTACGAACTCTAACACTGTTAAATGTGCGTGTGAATTGTGTGTGAAAATGTGTGTGTCATTATGGATGTAGAGTAAAGCTTGTAAATCTCTCCAGTACAACCTTGTCGTACTCAATCGCTATCCTATCATGATGTCAGCCAATCCATCTGAAACGCGATCACCACATCCATTAGTAGCTATCTATCTAAAATCGATTGCCGATGTTCGTTTGATATCGGAAAGAATTCACGGTGAAATTTTTGATCGTAAAAACTTCAAAATAAGCCGATAACAGAAGAGATTGACCAAAAAATAAACAGATTAACGGTCAAATACTGAAAGACTGTTGAGCATTTCTCTTCGTAAGCGTCGCTTACGATCTGACAGACGTCAAAATGTAATACGAATTTGTAGTTTAAACGTTGTTACATATTTAAATACTGTTCCAGTGTTCCGCTCTAGGGCTAGTATAAATGACTTAATAATGAAAATGACTTTACTATTGTTATAAATGACTAATAGACATCAAAACTATCTGACCTAGTGGACATAAGTCAAACTAAATTACGACATCATCATTAGCGCCCCCTGTCAATGTCAAAAGTGTGATCCTCGTATTGGAGCAGTCTTGTAATATTTTTTTTTTCAGTTGGACCGACGACTTATTGCGAACGGCAGGAAGTCGTTGGATACGGAAAGCGGAGGACCGCATACTGTGGGCGGCATTGCGAAAGGCCTATGTCCAACAGTGGGCAGACAAGTGCTGATGATGATGATGATGATTATTTTCGAAGCCTATGTGGGTTCAACTTATTTTCGAACAGAAGTAACCGCGATAGTAGCGCCGCCTACCGGCCAAAAATAGCTTAAAAAACAATTAAAAAATTAAGACGTATGGTCTACATTCAAATCATACCTTTGGCCTGCGAATGTGATTCTACGATTAACATTCAAGTTATTTCAATAAGTAAAATATAAAATAGTGTTTAAAACTGCGAGTAGAGAAAACGTACATTTCTCACAAAGTACGAATGCATTTAGCGCACTGAGGTTACGTAAAGAATGTAATATTCAGAAAGCTCCATCTGTGGAGGAATTTTAAAAATATATTTATATGACAACATATTAAAAGTAACTCCAGGCCTTGAATCTTTTGCATATGCGGGTTATTTTATTAGATCTACTGAGAGCGTTGGTAGGTCAGAATTGCAATCGGTCAGTCCTGGGTTCGATGCACATAATGTGGTTTCCAATTTTTGAATGTGATACGTAAATTTTTCCGATATCCCTAAAGTGAAGAAAAACATCGCGATGCAACCCTAATATATCTGCGTAGTAATTTAATTATTTCAACCAACCGCTTTATGTCAGCGAGTATGAAGATTTTTTTTTCCTCCTCTTTGTCATTGTGGGCGCTGCGGGAGCATGAATATCATGTTACATCGCGACGGAGTTTGAAGATGACCTAGTCACCCTTAACATAAGGTAAGCTCCGTGTACCTCAGTGAAGGCAAATAGTGGGCTAATTATGGAACAATCTGATACTTTTGTTACTATAACTTTTTAATATTTCTACGTATTTTTGTACAGGATGTAGATCTCGATCATATTGCCATTGTCTAATATAAATGTTTTGTTTGATTCGAGAACGTCCTGTAGATTGATTTACTGTTCGTGATATTGCATATCATCAATTAATTTCAGTTGACGGTTGTTTCGACAGCTAGTATATAGCATAACGTGGTTATAGTACAAGTTGAAGCCAGTAATGGAGGCGCTGCCGTCGCTGTTAGTACACTCTGAAAATATATAAAACTTTCATAGCCATCGAAAAAGAAAAGGAAAACATGACAAGGCAGGTTACAGTACTACAAAAATATTGTAATAGTTTTTCGACGTTGCCACGGGGGCGCTAGTGAGCTATGATAATTCAAAACTTTGTCGGTCTATATTGAAAGTATTTATACATATCTATAGGTTATTTCGTTAATTCGTACGTAATTATATAATAAAGGAAACTCTACAATGACTCTTTTGAAAGATTTGTAACTTCTGATAATATTTTACATTTAAAAAAAAATTGGAACTGTATCCCTAATAATATTGAAGAGTTTTTTTGAATAAGAATTAATATTAGTATTTGTTAAAAAAAATACTGGCACAACAAAATATTTTGATCATATTAAAAATGTCTAACAAAAGTAGTATAAAACACCGTACACTAGCAATCATGCGGTGTACCAGTAAAATTCCTCGCTTCGGAAAAATATGTAATATTGCATGTTAGAGAATGCGTGCTATGCGAAAGTTATATTCTCATGCATTTATGTTATAATTTACTCGCATAGTTCCAACACAATATCGCCAACTATTTAGCCATACCTTACGTAACAGATTTATGTGTAAGCCCTTGGATGTTCCGAGTGGAAAGCTTCACATTGCACATACTTGAATTCTTTAGTATTAGTTAACAATGAATAAAGCTTGAACACATCAGCAGAAGTTATATATTGATGATATATAACAAAATCTACTCGTTGCATTTGTCATCATATCAGCCACATGTCGCTTACTATTGGGTGTAATTGTCCCACAAAGGTCGTCCCGTTGATCGGTCCTCGCTCGCACTTAAACTTGACAAACTTGTCCATACTTAGTTTTAATTTTTAATGATAAAAAAAATCATATCAATATCTTAACATACATTTTATGTACGCATGTATATCTAAGATAAAATCTCACTAAAATCATAAATACAGAACACAGTTGGAAGAACACATGGCTCACTAATTAAATTAGTTTTTTTTAAATTCCGCGCGGACAAAATCGCGGGCGTTAGCTAGTATCTTTACACGAAAATCCTGCAGGTAATATATCGCTTAAATAATTACAATATTCGGGGAATGAGAATATGCTAATTGTAATTAAATTCAGCATATTCTCGTAGCAATTAGAAACGTGCAAATGACAAGATGGTGCCAAATTTATTAATTATGACCTTACAATGTTATCGAGCCTTATATAAGGAATAAAGTTTATCAAAACAATTAACGAATATTTAATTCCTAATTTATTTGTTTTTAGTCATTTTCTGATTAGTAAACTAACAAAAGAAACGCGAATTAACTAAAGATGTCCTATGGCGTACTGGTTTGAAAATATCGCGGAAGACAGACCACACCACAACGCGATCGTGGTATGTAGATGTGTGTATATCAATAGAAAAACTAACAATACAAATGAAAAACATATTTGCATGTAAATTTATTGTTTCAAGGATTTGCATCGTGTCCTTAAATCTGTAAATTGGTGAGACATGACTATCGTAGATTGATTTAATTACATTCGCTGTGCAGCACTTAGAGCTTGTTAGAGCACGCTTGCACTTCAAGTTGGACGTGGGCCAAGCGTTAACAATGTAGGCACGTATGCTCACAATCATTCCGTTAAATGACGTCGTCGAGTGTAGTGTCATTGACACGGAAAAACATTATTGCGATTTTCATTTGTTATTTAATTTATGTTACCAGTTACTGTAGGTGGAAGGTCGACAATAATTGAGTCTTTATTTCCTCGTACATTCATCATCATCAGCTCACTTTACGTCCCCACTGAGGGGCTCCGAACCTACCCTGTTATTAAGGGTGACTAGGCCATAGTCAACCACGCTGGTCCAGTGCGAGTCGGTTGACTTCACACATTACTTTGAATTTCTTATGCCGATATGTGCAGGTTCCACGATGTTATTCGTCACCGTAAGGACGTCGGATAATGTACATACGTCATTCGATAATCGAAAAATTCATTGGTAAATGGTGGGGATCGAACTTGGACAATGTCGAGTAAAGTCCGGCCCGGTCAAGCGCTTATCAACTGCGCCACCGACGCTCTATTATTTCATAGTACAGTTATCTCAAATTTCATATAATTGTATATCACCATGACCATTTTCCTTTGAAGGGTCGGCACAGTATGTATACACTACTCTACATCAAATATAGAAGTCGCCCGCGACAACGTTCGCGGAGGCTTTAAAAAAATACATAGGATATATGTTTGTCTAGATTATTGTTTTATACCTAATTATATCTAGATCCGTGAGGCTGTTCTGGAGATACCTTTTAAAAAACATGCCAATTATGATCAACATCAGCCTTCGTCTGCCCACAGCTGGACATTATCCTTCCCTAATGCCTTTGACAGTAAGCGGTCCTCTGCCTTCCGCTTTCAACGGCATGGAAGTCTCGCATTTATAAAATTAATAATTTGTTTATTATACTATACTTATTAAAATTAAAATACATGTGTGAAATTTTAACAAATAAGTTAGTTGACGAAGTAACAGACCTAGCGTTTAATATTTCCAACGTTATCAGCAATTTGTACAAATTTTAATGAAGCTGCAAAGTTTGTTTCATTGAAGAATAATTAAGTTGGTAACTTAGACGCGAATATTAAATTTTAATTTCAATATGTGTATGTTGGTAACGAGTGGAGAATATAGGACATTTGCATGTTATATCTGCTCACCTCTTATTTATAGTAGTGTGGATATTATCATTAAGATGTCTTTTATTATAATTAAACTATTTTAAATTGTTAATAAAAAAAATACATGTAAAATGTAAACACGATTGTCGGCTACGAAGCACTTGTATAAAATCAAGTTTTTATTCCGTTCATGGTCTTTGAAAAAAACTAAGACAACAATACAAAACAACACGAAGACAAGTGCGGCGGTGAACAGGAAAAATTCAGTTTTTTTTTATTACATTAAAAATCTTATGGGGGCAGATAAAATATAAACAAGACGTTAAAATAAATCTCATGTCTATACGTCAATGGTAAGTGAGTGACTAATTGATGGATGGTCCGTAGGCTCGGATTGAGTGATCGCTCTCCGACCAGACAAGTTAGTCCTACTTTTAAAAGCCGGAATGTTGTCGATTTACAAGAAACGTTGATATTTCGGTTACAATTTTAATATATTTGAAAATAGAACATACCAATTTTTTGTTCTGTTTTGTTTTTCTTTAACGACTGCCTTTTGTTTTGTGAATATGCCAAAATGCTTTTAAAAATTAACCTTTGAAATACTCTTATATTAAAAGTACTCGACGTTTTAAAGTTTTTATAAAGGTAACTTTTGTTATCACAATATGTGAATACCGTTTCTTTCATTCTTTATAAGAATCTTTTAGATTTAGGTTAGATTTTTGTATAGTTGTCTAAAGATTTTTTTGTTATATAATGGGTGTTGAAATTAACTGTAATTATTAGAATATATGACAATATAAATGGAATGGAAAGGCGTAATTCGCTGAGTCACACGATGAAGACAAATAGGGCCGTGTCGCACACGGACGCGCCGTTCTCGCCCTGCCGAACTGCTTTAATGAGATGATGGATGCTACTTGAAACTTCTATGTTATCTATACGTGATAAAATATACGTATGATGATTATGACATATAAAGATTACCTATAATTAAAATACAAGTTTATGTTCTCGTCTGTGTCGACTAAATTTTGAATTAAAAAAAAAACTGAGAAGTAACCTAAGCGTTTTCCACAGTAATTTGTATTCGTGGCATATTTCATCCAGATTAATAAAGCCATTTTGGTGTTACCTGATTATCTATCCATCCATTCTGATACATAACTGTTATTGTTACCATAATTGTTTGTTTTATAAAATGAATTTAATTTTTTAAGTATAATACTAAATATGTTGCATTGTTTTTTTGCTATTATTTTTTACAAGTTTAACATTAGAATAAATTGCATCAGAGTGTTATAAAATAAATTAAAAATAACAACTTACCATCAAAGTCTAAAAGTTATGAAAATTTGACCTAATAAAAATGACCTTTTCATTTAATTAAAAATATAAAAGTCGGATCAAATTAAGTTAATTCGTTAGAAATACTTCTGTTTCACTTTGATTGCGTCAATTAATATTCATTCTGATTTTAAGAGTTTTGAGACTGCGACTTTAATATTTAATTAAAACTGTGATTGGGATGTTTAAAACTGACTGCCATTTTTATTGCACGACACTAATTAACAGACTATTTTAATAATCACTAAAAATTTATAACTTACTTCATTTCTTTGTACTACTTCTCTACTACGGCGTTTGTAGTTTATTCCAGTTTTTGTATCTGTACATCTTGATATTAAAAAAAATACTAATCAACTAGCCTATACTATATTCAAGACAGTAATCTTTATGTCAAATTTTATCCAGATCTGTCGATTCATTTTGGTGTTACCAACAAAAATCCAAACATGCCTAGCTAAGCATTTATGATTTAAGACTACACGATGATTTTATTGAATACCAATACGCTGTTCAATCCAATTAATCTATTGTTAATTTACCTACATATACCTAGTTACACAAAACATATTGCAACCTTAAAATACCAGAACAAATTTAAGCGTTATTATGCCGTTTTTTCGTAAACATAATGACGGTATGTGTGCACAATTCGTGGCCCGATCTGTCTCCATCCTTCATGCTGGTGTGTGACGCACGCGTCTATTGTCCATCGATGATATACGACGCCCTCTGCTCGGGAAAAAATGCATTTGAATATTAAATAATCATTTTCTTTGACAAACACAACGGGCTTCCGTTCAATGTCTATTCATGGATGTTTGTTCCGTCTTGATATTGTTTTTTTTTTAAAGAAGTAGTCATTAATTAAGAAAAACAATAATCTAGAATTATATCTCGATTTTAAATACGGGTAAGCTGTTTAATTAACATGAAGTTACTGATAGGTTGAAATGACATGTAACTTTATAATTTTTTTTTTATAAAATATTAGTAAATTTTTGTTAATTTACTAATATTTCTTGTAACCATTCCGAAAAAGTTTGTGTAAAGAATGGTTCGCGTCAATAGTCGAATGGCGAGATTCGAACCCACGACCGTTAGATCGGTAATCCGTACCCATAAACATTAGGTTATTGGCGCTTCGACATACATATAAATCTATTTTCATTGATTAATAATAAATAAATATTTTTATAGTAAATGCATATTATTTAGAATTATCTGACGATGGGATATTTGTTCTATAAAATATTAGTAGATTTTTGTTAATCTTCTAATATTTCTTGTGACCATTCCTGATAATCTTGAAAAAAC
>JAODUI010000015.1:1694647-1712921 GCA_027563995.1 Papilio gigon | reverse complement strand
ACCCCTAATAGTAGGGTAGGCTCCGAGCCCCTCGGTGGGGACGTATAGTGAGCTGAATATGATGATGATGATGATGAATAAAATATATTTACTGAATAAGAAACCAAGAAAGAAAATTGATCGGATTTTATAAAATGATTTAACAGTCCGACCGAATAGCATGGACTTATCATTTTTTTTAATCGAACGTCCCTGGTTACTATTAACGGTATATAATAGTAAACAATTGGTATAAACAGTTCATAAAGTAGGTAACGCAAAATGATTTCCAAAACGTAACTTTTCATACAACGAAGATGGACGAGTCCCTATTTCATTGACAGGAAAAAGTGAGATAAAAGTATTCAATAAATCTGCTTCAAGAGCCGTCGATCACAGATGTTATCTGATGAAATCGACACCCCTTTATATCTAAAAAGTATAATATATCTATAATACATAACAGAAGTAACTCTGATCAATTAAAACACGTCTACTGATCAAGTAAAATAAATCGAAGTTATGGTCGACAGCTAATTTTTAGGATGTAAAAACAAAATCAATATTTAGTCAAACAAAATATATATCTTGCAATGTTTTCTTTAGTCATAATTAATGTTAAACATGTCAAACATTTTCTTCTGATGACATTCAACAAAGTAGAAAGGATTCCAGTACCCCCTTAAGCCTTTGAATGTTCGCCTGCCTTTATTACCATTAAGGAACTTACACAAATCACAAACATAATCTTTTGGTCTGATCGCGTACGAATAATATTGTTTCCAATCGAAGAAATATTCGTAAACATCAGGATTCTTGATTAAATAATCTATTATTGCACCTAATTCTTTTAAAGTTTGATTTTTTATGTTGATGTAGGAACCGGGAGGTAAGTAACTGAAACAAATTAATGCAATATTTAAAAATAAAAATATCAAAAGCTTTAAAAAAGGATGTTATTTTATTTTTATCCCTAAAGATAGAAATAAGACAATTTTTGATTGAGAAGATTTTTGTACTTTTTAAAGTTTTCCCTATGTTCGTGTCGGCACAGTAATTACCACTCTACCATACATCTCTATCATCATATCTGCACTCACTGGCTTCATTTGTTGCATTACTTTTGTCTTGTCTCTTGTATATTTTAAAACTCTGATTTGTTTGTAATATAACAATAAGTTAAATACATTTTTTTCTTACTTTCTTCTTACACATATCCTATTTCACACAATCAATCCAAACATCTTTCTCTACCTTTATAGCCATCCACATTTAATACCGCCTCTTGTTTATATGATAATCATCTATCATGTTATATACTAATTAATTCAAAAGATTGGAGAAAAATGATTTATTAAATATATCCGTTGTTTAGATGTTTCTATATATATAGTGAAATTTATACTGTACCTTGCGTATTCCTTACCACCTTGTACAAGTGGTACTGAGTAGTGCATCATTGCGAGCGCCATTCTCTCTGTAATATGATTTGATGCTGTGGAATCTTCTAATATGAGATTGAAATAATAATCTCTTTCAATTATTTTATAACAGTTTAATGTATCATTGTTGGGACACTTCGTGGCGCCGCAGTGACCGAAAATGTCAACACTGTGATTGTAACCACCGAGCTCTTCGACTAGATCCATTATAAGTTGATTGTGCTTTGTTATTGATCTACATCTGTTGACAATCCAAGCGACTGCTTTTGTTTTTTTGCGTGTGACATTTTTGTATTTATCTGTATGTTTCATGTTAACCAACCAGTTCATCTCTGGTTTTGGACCTACAATTGTTTTATTCCAATCGTATATATCAAAAAACGGATTGCGTATACACGAATCTAATCTGTAAGTCCATGTTAAGTTGAAAAAGTTATCATATATAGGTAAGCAGACTGGGAATAACTCGGCTGAATCCATCGAATTGAAAATATAGAATTGATCAGGTGATCTTCGTAGATTTAAATATTTCTGCTTGACGTTATCTATTTCTTTGACATTGAATACAACAGCATCGAAGTTTCCAGGGTTGTCACGCAGTAAGTTTTTATCATAAGATATGAAACAATTAATGTATTTGCACTTTTGATTGATAAATAGACTTTGTCCTTCCAATAATTTGTATCGATGCTTTGAATAAATATCGCTGACCAAGTCTGCCTCTTTTCTCCAGAATAATATGTATTTCAAGTCTGTCGGCAATCTCGTGATGTGATTGTCTAAAAAGTCTTCGTTCTCCTTGATCATCATGTTTAAAAAAAAACACATTGTTATCATGAATATTATAAAAGAAACGTATACACAATTTTTGACAATAATACCATCACAGAATTTAATCAAACATTTATTGTTGCACATTATATTTTTATTTATGAAGCTTTTTTTTATTCAAGTTAAGTATTTCTTAATCGCGTTATAAAAAAAAAAACGATCGTGCAACATTTAAGAGATCTGTACGATTGTGACAAGTCGTGTGTCAGAGAAAACGTATATGTTTCCGGGAAAGTTTACAAATATAAAAGTGGAATGTCTTTTGTTTCATCATACTCATGTTAATTCCATGTTATACATTTTCAAAACATCTCATTTATGACATAAACAAGACAGCATTGTTTAAACGTAGAGGCACCGATAGCCGTTATGGTTACGCACTACAGATCTAGCGGTTGTAGGTTCGAATTCCGCCATTCAACTCTTGTCGTGAACCATATTCTAACACAAGCTTTTTTACAAGGAATGGTTACAAAAAATAATAGTAAATAAACAAAAATCTACTAATATTTTTGCAAAAAAAAAAAATTACAAAATCCGAAGAAGAAACTGACCGCATACTGTAGAAGGCATTGGGAAAGGCCTATGTCCAGCAGTGGGCAGACAGGGGCAGTTGATAATGATGATGATGATGAAAAAGAAAGTATGGATGGTGTAACAAAATGCGTAAGGAGAGAGCGACTTAACACTTGACGGCTGAGATGTATGGAGAAAGAAAGGTCTGTTGTCCTACATTTCTGTACATTTTCATATATCCAGTTCCTAACATATAAATCGAGTTCTACGCTTAAATTGTACACATCGCAAACTGATATAGTTAAACTTTTTCGGTGGGCGCGTCCTGTTGTAATTTATGTGTTTAATTTCAGAAAATAAAGTCGCGAATTGTACTGACTGTCGTGGGAAAATGTATTTCGTATTCCAGTTATAAATTTATAGCTAAAATAATATCTTGGCATGTTTAAATTGATTATATGTTTAGTACTTGTTTCTGAGTTGCAATTCGATATTAAATAATTACACTTTTTAGTGTAACCGATACAAGCTTCGCTTTCCAATTACTTCGTAATTACAAACTGGATTATATATTTTTTTTAATAAATTTATTTCTTATGAATCTTTAATAATTACGTTTTGTTTGATATGTTTGTTTTTTTTATTACTTAGGTAGTATTAAATAACAAGTAGAGAATATGGGAAGCGTTATCAGACACAACAATCTGTGTAAAGGACCTTTTACAAAGGTACACATAAAGCTGGATCATTATGCCGAGTCTAAGTCCGTCTGTATTGTGGATTAAGCGAAACATAAGGCGGTTAAGTCGTGCTTATTTTCTGTTGTTACGCCTCAAATTGTCGACACTTGAGCACAGATTAGCTTCGTTACCGCGCAAAGAAGCGCATACCTGGAATAGGGATGGATATTACAACTATCGATATATTTTTTTCTATCATAAATTAATATTCAAGATTTGTATATAAGTATGTAAGTGTGTTTTTGTATGTATGTAATCCTGTAATACCGGCCACGGACAGGTCGACGCAGCGTGGGTAGGCCTCCCGCAAGATGGACCGATGATCTGGTTAAGTTTGCGGGTGCATCCTGGATGAGGGCGGCCGAGGACCGATCTTCGTGGCGATCTTTGTGGGATGCCTACGCTCAGCAGTAGGCGACATGTGGTCGATCTGATGATGTAAGGAAATAACAAAAATGTGGTGCGTAAAACAAAAAAAAAAGATTTGAATATGATATTACATTAGGTCTCTCATATAGGCCATGTTTACATGTTTTTAGTGATTAAGTATTGAAGAGTAAATTAAAAAAAAACGTAATTTAAAATGTTAAAACCCATAAGTAATCTATTAATACGTATATTTAGTAAAATAAGATTATCGGTTATAAAGTATCGATATTAACAGTCAAAATTTATTGACTTGACTAAATCTTAGGATATCGATGTCGGCGTCCATCACTGCGTTTCCAAGTGGTCGCGCGAGAAAGCTCGTGGAATAATGATTTCTTTGAATCCCCCCACTGTTTGAAGTACTCGCCATTACTGCCTCTCAGATACGTTTGTGTTCTGTACTTAATAGCGACTCTCTATGTCGGTCCTAATTGTTCTCTTTACCTCCGTCTCGTATTGTTGTCTAGTCCAAATCTGACGTGACTTGTGGCCCGCGCTGCTATACTGATAAAAATGAATTAGGTTTTTTTTGTAAGACTTTTATCTTGACTTATTATTTAGTTTTTTTTAAGCTTGTTATTGTGTTTTGTTTTCCAGAATTTGTACACTAGTATATCTTTTGTTTATTTCATAAGTATAAAACCAATTAATTTAAATGAAATTCACAGTAGATCGTGATTAATATGTTGCATAATAAAAATGCCTAATGGTTAAGGGTACGGACTTCCAATCACGTGGTCGAGAGTTCGAATCCCGCCATTGGACTATTGGGAACCTAATCCTAGCACAAGTCTATCTTAGTTGGAGTGGTAAAAATTTTTTTAAGTGAATTAACATAAATATGTTAATGTTCAAAAAAGAAATATTCAAAATACTGGACATAGCAAACGTAAAATAATATGTTTTTTTTTTTTTTTATCGTGAAGCGTCAGTGTGAATTGCGGATGAACTCAATCAATTTGAGTTGGGTGCAAAAGAAAAATTGTAGGCCGCAAACTGGATTGTCACAGCTTCAATTCCATTTGGGCGGCGCACGGCCGAGCCCCGGCGCCGACTGTTTGCACACCGTGACTATAGTAAGCGATTTTATCGGGTTTTAATTTTGAAACATACAATTATAAGTGATAAAGAAGTACAAAGAACAACGTTTTCTGACATTTTATCTCTCACCTAACGTCCCCACTAAAAGGCTTAGTCTATATTTGGTTGTGGGCATGGACAAGCAATACTTTTTTTTTTTCGTTCCCCCTACCATTATTTCGGTTCAGGGACCAGGGGTGCGACAATCAACTTTCTTTCTTTATTTAAAAAAAAATCAAAACAACAACAAAAAAAATAAATAATTTGAAATACAGAATTTTTGACTATGTATAGACAAGGAATACTAGAAACGATAGATTATTAAGTCCAAATACATTGTTATTGTCTATTAACACTGTACCTAATAATTCTTTTAAAACGCTCAGTTTCAGAGCAACAAGTTTAAAACGAGTTGTTTCAATGACGTATAAAACAAAAATTTCAGCTAATTTAGTGTAAATGTAAAATAATCAAGTGACAGATATAGTCAGAGAGAATGTTCGGAAACAATCCAGTTTCTAACACTAACAAAATATCTCTCTAAACTGGCACAGAGTATTCACAAGTGTAAATCACTGTTAGCTGAGCGTCGTTGTTCCCAGTGTTCTGTCGGGGCTCAGTCGTTGCCAGTGATTTAACACCTAATTAGTGGAGTATGCGGCGCGACGACGCAATGAGCTAAGACTGGGGATCGCGGTTTCTTAATGCGACTACGGAGCTAGGGGTAGCTACCATAGGGTAGTTATGGTTAGAGAAAACGTTTTATTAATATCGTGAGATACCCAAGATTACAAAGATAATTTTAAACCAGGCGCTCAATTATTTTGTAAAGTCATTTGAAAATATTTTAATATTTCCCGCCAACCGTGATGGAGTGGCAGCGGACCGCATACTGTTAAAGACATTGGGAAAGGTCTATTAGCGGTGAGCAGATAATTGCTGACGATGATTACGATGGTGATGGTAGGATTTTATTCTTTATCTATTCTACGCCTAGATGGTCACGTACGGTTTCACCCGCACTAATTTCTTGCATTTTTTTTTCAACTTCACTCACCCCCTTAATTGTGTAACGTGATAATATATTGCTTAAAACCTGACGTAATTATGGAAATTGTTTTAGTTTCAGTTCTTTCTGTTATATGTAAGCATTGTTTGCTTTACAAACATACTTGTCATAATAAATTGCGACATTTTCTGACTCACTACTGTATTATGTCATGATAATTGTATTTAAAGTAATATTCTAGTAGTGATATAGTATGGTGAGAAGACTTTATAGAGTTCCCTGTATATCAGACGGCGTAGGAGGCACGCGATAGCTACTTCAGTACAAAGTGAGTTGTTTGGGAGCAATAAGTGGTGCGCGTCGTGCATTACGCTGTCAATGAACACTAACTTAGTTCCCGACGGGGAACGTAGCGTCGGAAAATTAGATCGTCTTTTTTTACCAGCCGTGTCTCGAGACTTCATCAGAGTAGAATAAAAAAAATAGCCTATATAATTTCTTGATATTTTAAAATGACAGATATTTTATTTTGGAACTTTTTTTGTAAATACTCTTGTAAACATACTATGTTTATGTCTAACTGATTTAAGTAACATATGAAAAAAGGTGGGCTTTATCAATTCTCTTGTTATTTACTTCTGAACCTTGGCATTTTTTATGGAAGCTGACTGACTGAATATTTGCATTTTTATTTCGCCAGGCGTTTGTGTTGAAAAGAAAAATGTTTTAGTGTACATAAGTAGCTGAAAGCTGAAAGTTTCAAGAAAGACAACCGGCTGCTACGGAAACGGAAGTTGAGCCGCAGACAACATGGCCGCCGGCCACTTCCTTTAGCAGAATTTCCTGTTACGGAGAGCTTTCAAAGGAACATTAGTAACATACTGAGATATCTTCTAATGGTTCATAATACGTCAATATTTCTATGTGACTAAGTTCAAATGAGCTTACAAATATGTTTATATTATTATTAAATAAATTAAAATATTTAGAACAAGCAAAAAGTAAGCTTCTTTATCTTTAATGTTGATGTACAAAATATTAAAAAAAAAATCATAAAACAGTGTATAAAATTTCCGGTTACTTATTTACATAACATTATCAACTAAGAAAACAGGAAACCGGCCTTTCATTAGAAAGAAATGACTGCTTTTAATATAAAAAAGAAACAAGGATTTAAATTGTGTGAAATATGTTCGCATTAAGTATTTTATGTAAAATGGAGTGTCGTAGTGACAAAGTTATGTGCTAGATAAGCAATAAAACAAGAAAGTGGGAAACTTTGCAACACAGCCTACCCAAAAGGAAGTGACACCGGAAGTGTCCGTCGGCGGCGCAGTAGCGACCCCCGTTTCCGCTGATGGTAGCGCTTTCTAGGAAGTAGAGATCTACGGCGTAGCATGCATCTACGCAATACCCTACGAATTTCGTAGCTCTAAGAAAATTTTAAGAACATACCGTAGATTTTTTTTCTTCGATTTTTGTTAATTTACTAGTATTTCTTTTATCACTCGAACTAAGCTCTAGGCTTGAGCTAGGATATGGTCTACAATATTCGAATGGTGGGATTCGAACTCTCGACCACGTGATCGGAAATCCTTACCCTTAACTATTAGGCTATTGTCGCTTATTTTGAATTGGATAAAAAAATCCTTTTATCTATATTAAATGCTTTATTCATAATGTATTACAACATACGCGTCTGTTCTAAAATGTTAAATTCCAAGGTACATTACAGTTACGTTAACAATGCTATATTTCAAAACTGTTTTATATAATACGATAACATATAGCTATGTACTTAATTATATAAACATATGATTATAACAATGTCTAATATCATGTTATACAACAGTGAATATACACGTCCAGATAAATTAGTTTCTAAGTTACATCAAAATAATATTAAAAGCATTTAAAATACTACATTATTAGTATATTTTAAACTTTAATTATATGTTTTTATACACTTTACATAGATATTTGTAATCCTATTTGATATTTAGATAAATAATAATTGAATATAATCATTAAGCGAACTCCCAGAATTACTCACATTGTGCTCAATTCTTTGGTTTGCAAAAGCATAAGAACGGAGTGAATTTAGATATAACGGCTGATAGAGATGTATAGAAGATATGTACTATACCTACCTTCTCTAGTGTTTGATGATAAATAAGGTCGGTTCTAAATCTTGAAATATTTGTTATTTTTTCGAATTAAATTAACATAGTTGATAAAACATCGCTTACCATCGCTTCTGTTCTAATGTGTTAGTGACTTTACATTAGTTCTTGTTTCTTTGTTATGTGATAATAAATGTTTTTTTTTGTTGCTTTCTTTATTATACATACGTAATGCCTTAGAAAAAAAAATAGCAATTGCAATTCGTTAATTTTTAATTTAGCATCGGTACGTATTAACACCGTGGACGTATTACGATATTCATATTAAACATATTTTATATTAATATTTATATACAAATTTACATCTACGTGACTACATTTTAATCGTTATATATTTTAGCGAAGATTTTTTTTTTGTATGAAATATATTTTGTATAAGCTTATTATTTATTTTGCTTATATTTAAAAAAGGTTATATCAAGGAAGATATTGTCTACACAATTGACGGTTTGTAATATAACGGTAAGCACATCTAAATACATTCCTACAGTAACATACTACCTCTGTATATATATTCGCGTAACATCTTCAAAAACAATTGAGAATCAAAAGTTAATTCAGAATGGACTTGAACGATTTCTTTTAATATAAAATGAAGAATATAAAGTCTATTAAAATTATTACAACATTTTAATTGTTTTAACATAGGCGTAAGTAATTATTTTTCTACAGTATTAGTATTTTTTTTGTTCATGCAACCATTCCAAGTGATTTTAAAAAGATTACGTTAGAATATGGTTCACGACAATAGTCGAATGGTGAGGTTCGAACTCACAACCGCTAGATATGTAGTCCGTAACCTTGACTATTAGTCTATTGTCGCTTCAGTAATAAATAAACAATTATTTAAAGTTACAATTGACAACGAATTAAAAATATTGTTGTAATTTAAATAATATTTAAGCAAGTGAGAGCATGGAAACATCGTCGGCGCTTCTATATCGCATGCTGTGTTCACGCGGCCATTGCGTAGCTGAAATAAAGATTTTTTTTTTAATCATAGACAATTTATAACATAGTGTTACCAGTCTAAATATTTTATAATACCCAGTCTCCTAATCACGACTTAATTCTAACTACAAAGTTAAACTGTATTCTTCATAAAACAGTACAAGTATACGGAACAAATTAGAAATAATATTGCAATAAATTTCTAATAGAAAAACATGTTTACTACAAAAATCAAGCACATAGAAGCAAAGACAATAAAATAAAGATAACTACCGTGACGTTTAATTGTTGATGCATCAGTACAACAACATGTTTTTGTTGTTAATCAAAGTGTCAAAGGCAACCGTGTCTAAATAAAGGACAGTCGACAGTATAAATTCACGGTAACAAACACAATTTGCAGCAACACATTTATAACTAATAGCAATAAGTTTCAAAACCATTTGCTACAAGCATAATATATAAATAAGAGATGAGATAGAATTTGGATGGCTATAAAGGTAGAGGAAGACCGAAGAAGGTGTAGATGGATTGATAGAAACAGGATGTGTATAGGAAATGTGTGAGTTCAGATATGAGCTGACAGAGAAGTATGGATGAGTAGTACATACTGTGCCGACACTAGGTAGGGAAAAGGGCACGTTGATGATGATAATATGTAAATAAGATGTGCATAAACTATACCTATTTCTTGTGACATGTCTTAGTAACATTCTTTCGATTGCATGCAAGACTTTTTTTCGAACGTGCCTTGCGAGAAAAACGTGCTGAAATTTACATTAAATTATTAAATTTAGCTAATTAATTAAAAAAAAAAACGTCGACATACATTCTGAATTCTGATACGTAACTTTCAATTAAAAAGATAATAATTGTTGCCAAATGACAACAGGTGGTAAGCGCCTTTGTTTTAACATTAGCAAAGTTGACGGAATAGCAGATGTTGCGTTTTCAATCTCTACAGGAGAGCAAATTAGAATAGAATATAGTAGAACGAATTTAGAATAGAATGGAAGATAAATTAGAACTATGGCAATATATTCCTCTAGTCATTTTAAATATCTAGACAACAATATATACAATACGTTAAACTTTATAAGAAAGTATTTAACGCTAAGAGAGATGCAAATTTCGTGCACATTCCCAATCCGTCGTAAATAAGGAAAACATCAACTTACCAGTGTAATGCATGTTACGGTACATGTCAGGACAGTTGCTCGATACCTGCGAATGTAAAGGGCAAGGGACTATTAGGCAGGGAAGTATATTTTCTCTGTATCCCTCTCCTCTGCTGATTAAAGATACGTAATGCATCTGCTAATGCGGATATCTACTGACAGCTGTCACTTATCTATTTTGACGCATTTCGGTAGTGACTTGTTTTTAATTAACTTTGAGTATGAAAGTTATAAGCGTCAATAGCCTAATGGTTAGTGGTACGGATTTCCGATCACGTGGTCGACAGTTCGAATACCGCCATTCGACTATAGTCGTGGACCATATCATAGCATTAGCCTAGAGCTTAGTTGGAGTGGGAAAAGAAATATTAGCAAATGTACAATAATCTGCTAACAAGAGTAACAATAGCAAAAAAAATGATACTAGAAATTAGTAATATTAATATTTCTAGTAGTCTGTTAATTCCTGAGCAATGTTTATTTGTTCACGGTCGCTCAGTTTCTAGACCGCAAAGCTCGGCTCGCATTAATTTAGCTAATGGAGGTGTTGTGTAAATAAATTATCAAACAGCGTGCCTGCAAGCCTAGTGGACACTAAGATCCTGAAGCGATTTATCGTGCCTCGCTCGATGCAATGCCGACGTGAAGTTTAATCTTGTTTACGCAGTCGTAACTTAGTTCAATATATATTAATTATTAATTGTTACTTAATTATTTAATCTATAACTTTAATAGTTTAGTTTTTTATTTTATAACTGAGCTTAGGATCTTGTTATTAATAAAATAACGAATTGACTACTGTCTTACGTCTACATACAGTTTACAATAAACCAATAATTTTTTGCGTTGTTGTAATTTTAATTTCTACTATGTTGACGTTTAACACATATATTATATGGGGACGGAATGCTGCGTAATAGACTGTAATTTCAAATAGATTAACCACAGATACAGTTTTGTTTGATATACGTTACGTAATACTATATGTTGATATCATTTAACATATTTGAAGGAAATTTCTCGCAATATCAGCTTTATATGTATATCTTACTATACTACTTGTAAAAATGGCTTAACTCGCGTGTAAATCGGAGTCGGTACCGACTAGTTTCGAGCCCATCGGAGCATTTCTTCACAGTGAGCGGGATTGGTACTATAGCGCGTTCGCGGCCCGTCGCTCATTTGAATGACCGTTACCGCCACCGATTTACACGTGAGTTAAGCCGTTTTTATAAGTAATATAGTAAAATCTCTAACGAAAGTTTTAACATTCTAATAATCTTTGGTTTGTGACAAAAACAAATTTAAAATCTAAATAATTTGATTATATCTGTTCACATTTTATCAAAGACGACATTTAATATTTTGTAAATTAAAAAAAAAACCTGTTAATATTATTTAAGCAAATTTCTAAAAGCCAGTGAACGTCGGCCGTGCGATGTAAATATCTCGCTGCACCCAGTTTAATGTCCAACGCTTATCTTTAAAATGAACGGTTCAAAAACTAAAAGCGGTAAATTTATGAACGTGTATCCTGAAAGTTTAAACTTCAGTGCTTTAAGCTCTAACGATATTTACTTGAAACTTTATAAACTTCCTAATTATAATATGCATATACATTATGATAATATTGACAATATATTAGTAGTTATGTGTATATTACGATAGATGGCGTCGCAATATACAGCCGCGGAATTTTAAAAAAATGTAGCTTATCTGTTCTACCAGATTGTGTTCTACAATAATGCCAAATTTGATCGATATCTATTTAGATGGTCTGCTACGTCATCACAAACATCCATTTATTCATCTATATTTTCGTCTTAATAATATAAGTAAGATATAAAGTTTGTTCATATATAATTATATAAAAAAACTTCTGCAATGATTGTAAATAATTAATTACTGTACCAATTTATTTGTATAATTTATTACAATTTTAAAAACAAGTGATGGTTTTTTAGATCGTTTTTTTGAACTAATTTCGTTTCATTTGTTTTGTTAAAATTTTTACTTCAATGCTATCCTTTTAACAACAGAGAAGATAACACACAATAGTGATTTCTTTCTTTATTAATAAAAATATATTTGTTTAAGTTGCCATTACTTACAGGTACGCCTTGTTTGTTGAAATTAATGTTGGTCCTGACGGTGCGGTGGTGTAGTGGCTGTACGGGCCGCGCGTTGTTGCCCAGCGGGGCCTTTGGTGATATCTGGGAACCTTGCATCAGGCGACGGATAGCGTACATCTGTTTTAGATTAAAAAATATTTTATCATTTAATAACTAAGACAATATTAATCGTTTAATTTTCAATAAGGAGGTCTTTTAATATAGATACAGTATGAAATCTCGACGATTAAGTGTTCCCATACTTAAGTGAACTAACTATTAAGCGACTCTAAGAGTGCGGTACAACGGGAGACACTAGAGATGGGTCATTCATTCTCAAAATCGTAAACTGGCAACCCTGAAGGTAGTCTATTTTAGTTGATTTTTTCTTATTGGTAGACCACTTAACAACTGTATACATACGCATGATAATTCCTGTTGTTTACTACATAGTATAATTATTATAAATTTCACAATAGCTCAAGTTGCTTAACTTACTTCCTGTTTAGAAATATAAATTGGTTTATTAAAGATAATCCAGACAGCCGTCTCCCAGCAGCCAGGGTGTGTGGTCGAGCCTTCATAAGTGAGGTACTGTTGTGTGTCCGGTAGAAGGGAGCTTAGCGGCAAATGCTTGATAGGGAACGAGCTACCTAAATAAATAGATATGTTTAAATTAAACATGTTATATAAAGTTAAATGATCTTACTATGTAACTATGACACGGTTATATAGGAAATAATTTGTATTTGTTAATACTTAAGAATTACCGTTTTTTCATACCTCTGAATCGTACGTTACTGAAAGCGCTTGTAATCAATCTAAGGTCTTTGTTTATTGGTTCGCCGATCTGTAAATTAAAAGTATCAAATTTAATTCAAATATATCAATTTTAACACTTTCAATGTTTCTACAATTTTCACGAACCAAAGTGAATTGGCAGTGAACAGTCACTATAATATACTGCAATTATGTATCTAGTTATCGTTTACATTTTCGTTGATTTTAAAACTTGAGTTGAGTATATATTGTTTAGTATCTCCGTTCCAAAATTACATTCAAATCTATTTAGATGTATTAGTTACATTATCACAATCATCCATCCATCCAAACATGGTAATTCATTAGTAAGATATATAGTTGACTTACTTGAACCATGAGAGATATACCGACTACGCCTTGCGATTTATGTTGGGCTTCGGACATGTTGTGATACAGTTCCTTGTTGAAACCATAAAGTTGGATCTAAAACGTGGAACATATAAATTAATACAAGTATTAACAATTTTAAAGGCAATCAGCTTAACCAAATTCATTTACTTAGCTTAACCAAATAGAATAAAAACATTCAAGCAATCCGAAACGGAAATGCAGCGTTCAAGGACTGGCTAAAATCCAGAGAGCCCTGTGTTGCCGCCCCATCGACACAAAAAAAGTAAAAAAAAATAGTATAGTACTGTTATAGAAGTATATATAAAATTATTACATTCAGGAATTCAGAACTGAATGTATAAATATAAAAAGAGCAAAAATGAGTACGCACCGCGAGTCTGGAGAGGCATAAAAATTATTTTAAAAAAACAAATTCACTATCGTAACACATTTATAGGCATTAAGCAAGGCCTATGTCCAGTTGATCAACAAAGGTTGATGTTGAAAACTGTTAGGTGTTAAATTATATTATTTTTTTGTAAAGATATTGTTAAATATGTTTAATAACAATGTTCCGAGAGTGGAAACCGTCACCTCACCACCACCAAGACATCGATAAATAATTATGAACGTTAGATGAATTGAGAATCATAAACCTCGTCTAACTCAGTGGGTATAAGTCAAACTAAGATAGCTCACCAGCGCCAACTGTAAACGTCAAAGTGTTACAAGATCTTTGTCTTTTAAATTCCTTTTTTATATTCATGTGGGTTTTATAATTTGAAAACACTAACCGCGACAGTAGCGCCTCTATATAATATTGTATTTTCGACAACCATTGTCATTTGCTGGACTAACCTAGTTAATTGAACTAATATTAAGAAACCGCAAACGCCGCAACCAACAATTGTTAGGTAATTAATTGATTGGTTTGGTTTCGTACCTCAAGGCATCATTAACCAGAGCAAGTAATCGAAGGACAATGAATAAAAAAAGCTTTGATAAAGAAGCTTTCATTATAAAGCTCGAAAGAAGGTTATTAAGTTAATGAGTATTCTTCGAAGCTCCAATATCCTATTGGTTGCGGATAAGCGATCTGGAGATCGTGGCTTTGAATCCTACCATTCGACTATTGTCGTAAACCATATCCCGACGCATGCTTTTTAAGCTTGCCTGGAATGGTCACAAGAAATAATTAGTAAATTTAAAAATAATATTAAAAAAAAATAGCATTCTAAATTCAAATATTTAAAACAAAACATGAGCAAATTACACGAAATAATCACAATGGAAACATCCCTATCGTAACAATTGGTACAAACCTCGCCTTTCAATGTTAACCATTGAACATTCGTATCCAAAGAGAAGAGGTTAAAATAGCTGAAGTTCGGAAGTTTATTTCTCGAGGGACTAATAACGACTTTCTCGATAATGACAAGAACTTTGAGGTGTTAATTTGTAATGTAGGGTA
Organism: Papilio gigon; assembly: GCA_027563995.1. NCBI lineage: Eukaryota > Metazoa > Arthropoda > Insecta > Lepidoptera > Papilionidae > Papilio > Papilio gigon. The sequence goes on along the minus strand of JAODUI010000015.1, from coordinate 1,697,849 downwards.
TTGTAAGAAAGTTTGTTTAGATATAACAATGTTATAGGAATCTTGAATACATTTAAGTTATTTTAAATCGAAAATACATGTTACAAAGAATCCTGTGTTTCTAAGATTTTTTTATTAGCTCTAATATTATTTTCCTAATTAATTTTAAACGTAAACCAGAAACAGTATATTAAATTCTAAAGATAAAGTGTAAGGGGGTATAAATTTTTATGTTAAAGGTGTTGAATGCATAATAAATTTCAAATACATTTGAAAATGGTAGATGGTATCAGGTGAGCGCGGATTGCGGGCGTGGCGGCATAGTTACACATCGCCAGACTGTCTGCATTGTTCGCATTGTTTAGGTCCAGTTTAATTAATTGTTTAATAATTATTATTACATAACATTACAAGTATAATTACAGATTAATACTTTTACTAAGTAAAAGGTTAAAGATTAATGAACATTAGTTTGCGGTTGTTGTGTAAAATAAAACTGTCTGGTCGCAAATCATGATCGTAATATTACAAAGGACTATGAAGTCTTCGAATTGATATCAAATAGTAATTTAAATACTTATGTTACATATGTTTTGAAGCGCCAATAGCCTAATAGTTAAAGTAAGGAGTACCAATCTAGCGATCGTGGGTTCAAATCGCGCCATTCGATTATTGTTGTGTACCATATCCTAACACAAACTTTTTCAACCTTACCAGAAATGGTTACTAGAAATTTTAGTAAATTAACAAAAATCAACTGATATTTTAATTTAAAAAAATATTACATTCATAATAATTAGACGATAACAATTTCAATTCAAGTTCATTGTTATTAGAAATAAAAGAAAATGGCAGAAACATACATACCTCGCCAGGAAACGTATGATGGTCTATCTGATGCTCTGATCCTCTATGATCTTCAAGACCGTAGTGAAAGTAGATCTCTTCAAACTGGTAGCGATATGACAGCGGACCACCGCTAATGTTCACCTGGTGTTTGGAGTCCTTGTCGACGCGGAATACCAAAGACTGGCCGGTGTTTTGGAGAACGCCGCTGACCTGAGTAAGGTTATAATAACATATCTCGTATTAGTGTGCATCGTTTTATATTTAATAAATGTACATAGGTATCTTGCAAGATGAACTGAAGCTGTGGTCAAAACTGCGTGAATATCCTGGACGAGGAGGGCTCATCATGGCAACCTTTGTAGGATTTCGCTCAGCAGTGGACATGTAGTGGATATGACTGCAATTTTCTATAATAATAACAAATGACAATCAGTATTTCTCGAACTAATTTAAATTCCAATAATTTACTTTTAGACATAATTAATTAAAAATCTACGTTCTTTGTATAATGTTGTGCGTGTTATCCTGTAATAGATTCAACACATTTTTAGCTTTGATCAAAATTGATTAAGGCGTGTAACATAGAATGAATCAGGGTGTGAAACGAGTGGTTGCCCCGCGGCGAGGCGATCCTATCAATCAATGGGCCCACCTTGATTACAACCTTGAAACTTACTGCGCTTTGAGTACAGATGACGGATTACCGTTACACACGCGATTTGAACAAGGGAAATTTTGCTGCAAACATTTTGATAATGGAAATTCTGTTGCCGAATTTGGCGTCCATATTTAATAATGCTCGTTTCATTTTACGGTTTCAATTTAAATAAATAAACTAACAACTAGTAACAGCGCCATCTATTATAATTTTTTATAAATACCAGTAATTAGTGTCAGAAGCCGGCCTGTTACATTTTAAATTAGAACTATACTGCATAAATTACTTGTATCACCACAATATTATTAAATCTAACCTTATCTTAGGAGGTCAAGTGGAATATTACATGGTCAATTTGGTAATGTAATTAGAATTGCAAAGGACGAAGCGTAGTGTAATGCGGCAAAAACTAAAGCACCCTCGCTCCGGTCTAGAACGGGACCGGCAATGTATGTTGCAAAAACTGCGATAGTCGTTGGCGATAGTCTATCGCTTCGCATATATTACCATGCCATTACCGGCCTGTAATTCAGTCTAAATGAATAATTACGCACGGACCCACTTGGAATATTCATTGCGCTGCGTGTTTGGGAAGGTGAAACGTTGATTTCATATAACGGTATCGTAAATTTACTTAATCTTAACTATGAATACGCTCGTCAATAAATCATAGATAAATAATGTAAACATGTTTTAATTTTTTAAAAAAAAAAGACTTACACCGCTGGCTCAACGACCCAAAGGCCTTTGCCTTCGACGTTAGAAAAGAAAAGTAACCAAACTATTTACGTGAGAGATTTTCTATGGTATTCCTCTATTAGAGTTACTTTTGTTTAAAACGGAATTAACTATATTTAAACATTCGTTTTTTTTCTTTAATATCTTATAAAAAAAATGAGTTGCTTTCCGTACTTCAGCCAGTTTGAATTAAATTAAGTAGTTGGTAATTAAAAATATTCGTAGGCATTTAACATAACTGGAGTAGTATCTTTCAATGAGAGTACCCGTCTATAACGGCAAGCTTAGCGTGTTTTAGCGCTGGATAACTCACTGGATGCAATGTTAATTCTCGCATATTGCAAGCTTTACACAGATTTTCGCGACGCGTGTGAAAATTTAAATTTTAATTTGTTACGTTTCGCCTGTGTTTTGATATCGGGGACACGATGATACGAATATAAATATTTGATGGAATGGAATGCTAGATTATAAATAAATTGAAGTATTTTGTGTTATATTTAGTAATAGAGGACTAAACCTCGTATTCAATTTTTTTCTGCTAAAGAAGAAGGACTCGACGGGGGAGATAATGACAAAGTTCGTCGTTTAGATGTAATTTTAGTTATTTCACTAACATTTCTTGTACCCATTCCTGGTAAGCTTGAATTAGGATATGGTATACGACAATAGTCGAATGGCGGGAAACAAACCCATGATCGCTAGATCGGTAAGTTCGTATTTTAACCATTAGGCTAATATATTCAACTTAACAATTTAAACTAGTAAAGTTTTATAAGCAATAAATACAAGTTATTAAGATGGAATTTTACTTATTTATGTTATGCGAAGAGATGATGAGCTCATAAACAAGATGGTGATGAGATTGAATGTGGATGGCTATAACGGTAGAGGAAAACCGAAGAAGGTGTGGATGGATTGTGTGAAAGAGGATATGCGTAGGAAGTGTGTGAGTTCAGATATGAGCTGACAGAGATG
>JAODUI010000015.1:1676038-1694547 GCA_027563995.1 Papilio gigon | reverse complement strand
TTTGGTGCAACTTTCGACATTGAAAAGTCGCGTTATAATTATGTAAAGTAACGGATAGAATACACATAGTTTAATATGGTAGAGGAAAACCGAAGAAGGTGTGGATGGATTGCGTGAAAGAGGATATGCGTAGGAAGTGTGTGGGTTCAGATATGAGCTGACAGAGATGTATGGAAGAGTAGTACGTACTGTGTCGAACCGTAGGGAAAAGACCAGGTTGATGAAGACGGAATTTTAGTTGTCTTAATATCGGATTTAAGGAAGAAGGAAGGTACCTTGTGCTTATCAAATTGTATGTCCCTCAGCCAGGGGTCGAACAGCAGTTTCTCTGGTTCCACGTTAACTGGACTTTGTCTGCGTCCCTTGTTGCACATACTCCATTGCGGATTAATCAGACCCCAGAATCCTGGACCTGTGGACACGAGTATTAATTTATTTGTACATACTTATAGTATTAATTTATTTTATAATTATTCATTTTTGTAACTAATAACCAACAAAGTATAAAGGTCACTAAAGCTCTGAGAAATTAATATCAGAAGACCACACTAAGGGTTGTTTAACGATCTGTTTAAAAACTCTGATTGTAATAAAAGGTGAAGTCAGAAAACTATAGTTGGAGTGTTTCATACAAGTTTGGCATCAAATCAAGAGTCGAATTTTGAAGTCACTTTGTGTTGTACACGAAACACTAAGAAAAAGCTACCTTAATACAAGGTCTCATGAGGCTTTTTTGGATGACTTTTGTCCTTTAGATCAGGTATATAAAGGCTGTAGTATATTTAATTTTACGAATAGAATATGTGATTTTTATTAAAATGTATGCTTGCTTTATGATTAAACGGGCTGTCCTATGTATAGTCAACCTTATTTAGATTAATACGATCACAATGACGAATCAAAATTACACATAACTTTACTCAAATATAAAGGGCCCTATTCAATGATCTTAAATAGTTCCATTATATTGAATAGATTCGGGACGCCGCAAAATTTGGTCAACGCAGTGCATTGGGTCGTGAGTAAATTGACATTACGATGTAATCACGTCCGGTCAGACGTATCAACGTGTGCTCCCTTCTTGTAAGGAATTTCTATACTGTTATATCAAAATTTAAACATAGTATACTCAATTATTTTTTTAATTATTAATATGAAAACTGTGATATTAATAGATAAAGAATTATAATTTGGAATATAAACATTACAATGTATTGAATTGTGGCGATGAAAAAAAAGTCTTCATAAACTTATTATGTACGACTTAGAGACCTTCAAGATGCGAGCGTATCTCTTTCACAAAGGCAACGCATTTGCTCCTCTGGTGTTGCTGATGTCTGAACGTCGACGACCACCTCGGTGAACCCTACGATCGTTTGTTCCATTGTCTTATAAAAAAAATAACCATATATAACATCGCCATTCATTTTTTTTACACAAATCTTTGTTTATTCTTCACTTGTTTGTCTCGATTCAAATAAGAATATTGTAATAGACATGTCACTAATGTCGGAAGTCAGAAGACCGAAAATAGATAGGTAAGTAGGGTCGAGACAGACTATTCAATGTAATGACACGAGTGAGCGCGCTATCATTAAGATACTATCTACGGTCATTACCCGGTGTCATTACGCGGATATGAAGCGTACGCCCCACATTCGAGTGACGGATAAAAACATATTGTCGACAGTTTACAAGATAACTTCTACAAGGTTTTCCAAAGTCAATTATGTGAATTAATTTTTATTTTCAACCAGTTGTAATCCGCTATTTCGTCTGTTCGAAATATAAAAAGGAAGTAAGTTCTAGATAGGAAGTTAACTTTGTCACAAATTTCCTACATATCTTTTGGAGCGTTTCGAGTTACCTGCTAACAGCCTATCCATCTATTTAACATTCGCCATAATGTTACTATGACTATTTTCGTGTTTTATAAACATAACATTTTCTAATTTAAGGAATCTCTCTTTTTACCAAACAGAACACAACACAATTTAATTTAGTTCAGTCCATTTATCTTAAAGCTTACCTGATATACCATCGTATGTCCACCATTCCTCCCAACTGCCTGTTATATCTGAAAAAATATCACGGCTAAGTAAAAAATTGAATGTTTTAAATGCTGTTTAAGAATAACTGAAGAAATGTAGGGAGGTTAAGAATATTTATTAAAAAGTATCATAATAAATATTTACTATTATTTATTTTATTTTATACATTTACATTTGTTTTATATTTACCCAATTTAATTTACCTTTTACTGAGAGACATAGCAGTGTGAGGAACAGCATAGACCACTGCAGCATCGTGACTCAGTTCACTACGGGCCCCGCATCTGGTCTCTGGACAATACCAACAGTATAAACAAATGATAACCAGTTAAAATATCAATATAGCTGATTGACTATATCCCCTTTGGTTAAAATGGCTCAACCATTTTGAGTAATAAAATCAATCATCATCATCAGCTCACTATACGTCCCCATCGAGGGGCTAAGAGCCTACGCTATTATTAGAGGTGACTAGGCCATAGTCAACCACGCTGTCCCAGTTTGGGTTGGTTGACTTCACACATATCTTTGAATTTCTTCGCCGATATTTGTAGGTTGCACCACAAAGTTTTCCTTCACCGTAAGAGCATCGAATGACGTACATATGCAATTCGAAAATGGAAAAACACATTGGTACATGGCGGGGATCGAACCTGGATAATGTCGAGTACAGTCCGCTCCAGTCAAGCGCTCAATAACTGCGCCACCGACACTTTTATAATATCAATATATATTATCATTTAAATACGTAACAATTTTTGAATAATACCCACACTTAAAGTACGAATTCGTATTACATTCAGACGTTTGTTACATTTTAATACTCTTACAAAGTATTTAACAATCGTTTTAGTATTTGGCTGTCACACTAAGTTCGTCCCTGAGTACGATTTAATACCTTTTATAAATGGAGATACTGGGTCTCTCTAATAGTGCTATGACTTACTTGACTTAAGTTCCTATATCCCTGTAGTGGGGCAGAGGGCCTCCACAGTACGCCGCCAGCTCGCTCTGTCCTGTCTAATAGCGCTATAGTTAAAGTTAAAATGTGAACGTAAGCTGGCAACGTACGTCGCGTTCCCGTTACCCTAGTAACACAAACTTTTAAAATAATTAGTTTTTTTTAAAACAACATCGTAGTGAACATAACCACTTTCCACATTAACTGGAAACGCAACTTTCAGATACACCCACATCCGGTGAGCAACGAGCTTTGTCTACCAACCGCTGTTCGCTTCCTGTTTGGCTCCGTATACTTTTAACGACTAGACAAAACGTTATACAAATATCAACTCTAAAGCTTACACACTAAGTATCATAATCGAGTAAATGTGTTGGAAGCCAGTTTAGATTTATGCATTTCGCAAATGTATTTTTCACAATACTTCTTTTTCGTTGGGGAAAAGTTCATATTTAATGAACCATTCATTTTGTTGTTATTGTTTGCTTACGCTAAAACATTGCATAAATCATGTTTTACAAGATTTTTACCTTATAATTAACGTGATGTTTTTTTTTGTAACTGTCGTAAGTATAGTATAAGTTCTTAATAATTGTTTAGAAATAACATCGATTAACATGAAATCATTTGAATTTAATTTTTATATAGCTGTAAATTTATTTTTAAATTGCCAAAATTTGGAACAAAACTGAAACAAAAAAAAAAGCTTTATAACACAGAAATTTCTTCCGAATTAAATTATACATATTTGGGCTAATTGCAGCGTGGGTAAATAAACGCTGATCAAGACGATGATGGACGTTTGAAATCGATGTCTTCGTGTTATGGTTCGTGAAATCAAGTATTTTGACCATTTATTTCGTCACAAAGATTTCAATATCCACGTCGTTTTTTAACCGGAACTAGGTATTATGGTTGGATAGTGTCAGTTTTTTTTAATCTATTTTCAATTCTACGTAAAAGTTGGCAGCCCTAAGTAACAAAACAAGCTCCCCCATAGTTATCAATAACATTTGGCGTCGCCCCTCCGACGCCAGTCTGTCCGGCGCCACGGAGTCTGCGTCTTCCGAACTAGATCGCAGCCGTAAAGTCTGCTCTACAGTTATGCTTTATGTATTAACTTGTATAAATGTAGACTAGTAAGACAGATAAAATATAATTTCAATTAATTTGCCTAAATAGACAGTCATATTTGCAAAAAAAACATACTTAATAAATTACATTTAGGAGAAGCTTGTAGCTCGTATCGTGTAGCTCACGCATTGTGTATGATCGTGCCTTGTACTTTCGTTATATATTTTTTTCTTCAATACGTTTTGCAAAGTTTCCCTCAGAAATCGATTAAAGAACAAGCGGTGGTTATAGTAAGAAATCCGTACTATAGGTCTGTTTAAGTGATCATTAAAAGACTGAGTGTAGCAGTAGTAGGCATAAAAACAAATGATAATTAACAAAAATAAAGCTCACAAGAGTACAATTGGGTCGACATTAGCGTTATCTCCAGATTGCGGTCACTGGCTAAGATAAAAATGTAATTTCCTCTTTCGAGTTGTATCCTTTTTTAAGTATGCCGAAACAACCTTCTATAGTTGAGCGTGTTAGAAGATTTGTATCCAGGATTCGAGCGGCTGAGGACCGATCGTAGTGGCGATCTTTGAGGGAGACCTAGGCCCAGCAGTACGTGTGGCTGACATGACGATGATGACGATACAAGAAGATTTTTTTTTGTATGTATTTGAATCAAGAGTACTTGAAATGATAAAGCTACTTAGAAGTCATCAGACTAAACGCAAAAGTGTCTACAGTCAAATTATACGAGAATAAATAAAATCTTCAAGCCATGAATTTGATTGGTATTATTTTTAAAAAACAAAGTAGAAGTACCTGATATAGTTAAAATTAAATACACCACTAACTCGTTAGTTACTATGTTACTATAATACTGTGAATCAGTGAAGTGTAGCAATTAACTGGTGCTAGCTTTCAACGAAGACAAATATGAATTAGCCGCGTTAATCGCCGCGGAACATGCGAATACGAGGATTTATTCTTTAGGGCGGACTGTGTAAGTCACACCACAGTAAAGCAAAGACTGGGCTTTAAAACAACAGCTTATCGATGGAATCGAAATTCATAGCTTGGATGTTTCACGCGTAATTATATTTGATACTAGTTGACCCCGCGAACTCTGTTTCGCCTTAAAAGCAATAAATAAACAGTTTTTTAAATTTATTAGGAAATACAAAAAAAAACATTTCCTCCTCGGAAAAAAAAGTATGTATGGGAAATGGAAATTGGCAATTTTAAGGCGTTCACGGAAGTTTTTCTATTTTTTTCTAACCTTTTAAACCTTCCATAGACCTCTACGAACATTCCAAGACCAAGATAAGATAAATCCGTTCAGCCGCTCTCGAGTTTTAGAAAGACTAAGGAACAGCAATTCATTTTTATATATATAGATTAAAATGTCAATTGTGTTTTGTTTTTATTACAATTACTTTAAACAGAAAATTTCTGTTATTTCAATGTTCAAAATACATGTATGTCTAATAGTTAATATAAATAAAGAAAGAAAACTTTTTTAAAACCAAGCTTTTCTTAACAAAGTACTTGTCAAGACGTATCAAACTCGATGAGATCGCGTCGTTTAATTACAAAGTTCCTATGCCCGTTTTCCAGCTACATCATCAGATCAGCACTGTGTCACAATCATATTGCATTGTCATACGATTTATATATGCGTGAAAAATTTTACCTCAATTGGAAACTGGAAAATGAACCAAATTTAACTTGTAAGATTTGATTACAGACGCGGTGAAGCTAAATAAAGTTTGTAAATAATTACTTGAGCGTCGGTGGCGCAGTTGTTAAGTGCTTGACCGGACCGGACCGTACTCGACATTGTCCAGATTCTATCCCCGCCATGTACCTATGTGTTTTTCGATTTTCTAATCTCATGTGTACATTATCCGACGTTCTTACGGTCAAGCAGTTCAATATGTGTGAAGTCAAACAACACACACTGGGCTAGCGTGGTTGACTACGGCCTAGTCAACCCTGGTACTCGTTGAGGACGTATAGTGAGCAGATGATGATCAAATAATTACGTATTTCTAAGTGATAAAGTTAGGAGAGTTAATATGAAGAAAAAATATCATTAAATATATATCTTACTGTGACATTACGATAAGCTTTAATTCCCATTCTGTTTCCGATAAACGTCTGATTTATTAATAATTGGATAACGTTCGTGAATGGAGAACAACAATAAAGCGAATATATTTTTATTTAAAAATTTGCGGTAAGATTTTTCAAAGCAATCCAATCAAACAAATTTATCAGAATGTATTGGAGGGATAACGTATCGAATTCACCCCAAACGAAATACAAATAAAACATTGCGTCGCCCTACACACCGTAATGTAACATTTATTTTTTAATAAAAAGAAAATGCATTTTTCTGAAAACATAACTAATTGATTCGGTGTGTTTGCGTGGCGATAGTGATTTGTTTCGTACAATCTATCAGAGCTAGATTGAATCATAAAATTTAACCAAAGGTATCTAGGTTTTATTTGATAACCTCTGAATCTACAATTTGACCGTATAGACAGTTGTAACTAAATTTCCCTTGACTTGAACCTTGATATCCTTGTAACACGTTATTCGAGATGACAATTTCATTGCTAAATAACTAAGTAACAATAGTTAACGTGATTGAAATATCCTCTTTAAAGAGTCATGTATCGGTGCCGAAACCGGACAATTAAATAAGTGACTAGTGGTATTTTTTTATTGATTTAAATATTAGTGCTTAGTACATGTATTACGCTACGATGTGATGCAAGTAACAAGTATGGGTGGTGTTGAGTTAATTTAGTAGAGTGGGTTTGCTCGTGCATTGTCATCGCTTGTTTATCGCCGCCCGAGCGCGCCGGCTTAATGGTATTAAACTTGAAGAATAACTGTTCTTTGAACTAAAGATTTGTTACCAATCCATATAGAAACTTAATAGTTGAAGTGTTATGCAGTTTTAACACTGATTTATTAATAAATCACCAGTGCCTTCCTACATCTACACTTAACACTCCTCAGGCTGGTTGTACTGGGCGCCGTGCGCCTGGACCTTTAAAACTATCGGATTTTCGAGTCCCCTGAGATCCCACTCACGGATATAGCAAGGTTCGCCATTGACGGACACGTTACGGAGGACATCGTCATCGTCATCAGCATTAATAATTCTAGAGACGGCTAAATTATAAAGCTTTTATTTCATCGATGTCTGTCCACAGCTGGACATAGGCCTACCCTGATATCTTCCACAGTACACAGTTCTCCGCAGTAATTATGGAAGACTAAGTTTTTTACGAATTCCATTACTAATATTACTTGTTTCAATTCGAATAAACTTTAGTCTTGTGTTAGGTTATGGCTTACAGTAGGGGAAAGGCGGGATTCAAATCCTCTCGACCACCATTGACTATTGACGGCTATTGACGCTTTATTTGGATTAACGTTCTAATCTTGCCTTTACTGAATACGTCATGATGAATTTATTAACCTGCAAATAAGGCATTCACGTATTATAATAGTTTGTAGATATCTGCGTACTACGATTCAAGATCATATCCATGAGTGTATAACGGTTCCATGTTTGGAGCGTTACGGTTAAGTTTGCGTTTTATAGTTTCCTAACGGCGTATACTTTACCGCGTAAAGCGATATCCGAGCACGCTCGTAGTCATTCCACGAGCTTAGAAATATTATAGATAAATAGAAAATCCAATTGGATTTCTATTCGGTCGATAGATGGCGCTAGTTTTATCTTTTATTAAACGCTTTGAATTTAAGGGAACTGTACGTACAAATGTTTTACGATTTTTAAGAAGTTTATGTAATACCAAAGGTGATGTTAACTAAAAACCGGGTATAGATGCAATGATAAATTACTTTCCTTCGGGAAAACTCTGATCTTTATCGGAATACGATGACACCCGAACTGTCAATAAATGATCGTATTAAATGAGTGACATTTTTATATCGATTAATATGGAACTTTATTGTTTATTGTAAACAATAAAAATGGATGTCAGTCTCTAATATGGATACTGAAGCTGAGAGAGCACGATAAATATGAACTTTTTCGAAAAATCATTAAGTATAAGCATAATCAAATCTTTCCTCAATGTCGATAGCAATGTCGAAAAAGTTACAAATCTATTTTTGAAAGAATTCGAAAATCAAATAGCTAGACTGTCTGTGACTATTACAAATTTGTTGATATAACAAAAGACAAATTAAAAATTTGTTACAAATGTACGTATGTATAGTTAGTGGGAGGTCAGTCAATCCGACTGCAGCATGTCGACGCAATTTTAGTATTTGTAATTATGCGTTGTCAGGTCTGATGTGATTGCCCTCAGCCGCTCGCGAGGGGATGAGCTGTAAAATTTAATATTTATACCGCAAGCGCGGCGGGATAGCATTGCAACTAGATTGTTTCGTTGCTTATTTAGCAAATTGTTTACACGCCTTTCTTTGTGATGGAACTGGATACAGTTGGATGTCCGTGCAACTGACACGCACTTGAATTACTGTTAATTATTGTTTCAACTAAAACCATGTGACCTCTTACTTATTAAAATTATGCAAAACATATATTTAACCTGTGCAAAACAGGTTTTTTTTTAAATTACCAAACCTATAAACTTTAATTATGAACTATTTCATTGAAAATGAGAAATGACACCAAACCTATCTAATCTATTTTATTTCTCAAATGCCGCAATCAAACACAGAAACAGAAAAAATAGTAAGTTGATATATTATAATTGAGGAATTAGGAACTAAACGTACAGATATAAATAGAGTCTGAAGAGGCACAAATAAATAAATATAAAAAGTTATGTAAATAGTAAAAGAAATTTTCATTCCGTGAATACTATTTATTGTTATAATTTCTCAGTTCCATTGAACGCTACTATAGAATGAACGTTAACAATACACATAAGGTATTGATTAGACAAGTTCCGTGCTTGGTTTCATTAAATATTCATACAGCCTAAAAATTGTTTAAAATTGTATCGATCGCGCTAAGTACGTACAGTGTAACGTACAGTGTTGCCAGTGAAAGGCTTCGGGGACGGATTCCGTGGTAAACGATTAAAAAGTCTTAATTACTACTTAAACCATAATTTCTATTGTACACATATTATTTTTAAATTTAAAGACCTATTATTAAACTGTATACTGTAATTTTATTTTAATGATATTTAATTGTAACGTATGTAAGAAACGGAATTCTTACCTCGTACCTACAACCGTAAAATTCAATTCAGTTATAAACTAATGAACAAAAGTAAAAATTAAAAAGGATCCATATCACGTCGGAGGTACACGTCAAACAAAAAAAAAATTAAGTCAGTCCTTGATCTTGGTGTAAGAAACTTTGCAGAAAAATGGGCCTTAGCCTCCGACAGTCAGATCTCCACGGTTATTGATCCCTCTCCATCTCTGTCCTAGTCTCAGTCCCGCACTTTGAGTTCCTATAGGTACTTTGCCACTCTTTATATCCAGCAATTATTTTAGCTTGTGTTCAAAAACTTGGTGTTTTCCGTACAGAGACTTTATATGTGCTACTCTTTCATACATTTCTGTCCGCTCATATCTGAACTTACATTCATCTTACGCATATCCTCTTTCACATAATCCACGCCTTCATTAGTTTTTCTCTACCTTTGTACGTAATTGGTAATTGTGTTAATTTTAAATATTTTTTTTATAATATACAGTGTCTAATTACGGTTTCTAAATGCCGTATGTATTATTGTATTATGTTAAAAAAATGTGTGGAGTTGTATGGTAAATTTGGTTGTTGCGAATGACCGTTTTCTTAGCGTTCCCTTGAATAATGTAGAGACAGTAAGACAATGTTCTTGTTAATATTGCACACTCTAATTATCTGAGATTAGTTGGGTGATGTTAGACGTTGCGTTACCGTGGCGGGAACATCACGAAACATCTAACTTGATAAGATTAACTGTACATTAAGCTTGGGAAAATTACGTTAACTAGTTGAGAAAATATATTTACTTCATTTCTATTCACGAGTCTGTGACTCCTCTAGTATTGTCACTCCATTACCCCTTTCTATTTAAATAAGAAAAAAGTAACAGACTAAATATGGTAACTAGGGACTAAATAGTTTTGACAGAACAGTCGGATTAACTAACGTAAATTTATATGAAAAATTTGACCTGAACGTTAACTGTATAGTTCTTAGTGATTAGAGACGTATTCACGTCACTATACAGTCCGACTGTTTAAATTAAAAAGGTCTGTACTGGGCTTTACATATGCGGTTATCCATGGTCATTTCCCTACTTTGGCGATTATAGGTGGCCAATTGTACGTTTCTCACCTTATCCTATTTAAAAAATGCGTGTAACGACTAATAGAGATTAATTATAACGGAATGACTTGCGTAATTATGTATTGTTCAGTAAATAATAAGAGCATTAAAAAGGTTCATGATTATTAATTACACACAACAGTGTCTGAATGACTTGTGGCTTTACACAGCTTTGTCTTAGTTAGTATGACAATGAATTAATTTGAAAAAAAAAACATTAATCTCTAAATTTTGTTGACGATCACCTCGGTGATCGCACCGCTTGTTTGCCGCCCTAATTTTTTTTGTATAAAATATTAGTAGATTTATGTTAATTTACTAATATTTCTTGTACCATCCCAACTAAGATCTAAGCCTATGCTAGGATATGGTTTACGACATTAGTCGAATGTTGAGATTCGAACTCTCGACCACATGATGGGACATCTATTCCCCTAATAAGTTCGCTGCGGTATCAACTTTTGTATACTTTCCGTCCCTGCGGTACGAGGTGTTATCGAGCCGCTCCGTGATTAGACTTTAGTACGACACGCGGTCCATTAGACCCCACATCCTATAACAAAGTTATGCCCTTCGCACCACAGAGAAGTCCACGTTTTCCTTGCCGCACCACAGGGCAATTGCATAGGATGATTTAGGCCTCGTTTCGCAGCGAACTTGTTAACAATTTGGCTATTGACGCCTATAAAACATAAAACAAAAGAAATAAGAAACAAGTGCATTGCGACGATTTCATAATGATTCGTCGTCATTTGTGAATCTGTCTCAAATTCAGCACGATGGCTCCGTCAGGAGGCACGACTAGAGCTGTTACTTCATTTCAATTACTGGATTGGGTAGAACTTCACTGAATTATATTTTTTAACATTAGTAGACTTTTGTTAATTGATTAATATTTCTCGAAACCATTTTAGGTAAACTTGAAACAGCTTATTATGGTTCGTTACAATAATTGAACAGTGGGCTTTGAACCCACGATCACTAGATCGGTAGTAACCTTAACTATTAGGCTATTGACGCTTCAATATTTGTATTAATGATTTACCCGTTAATTTTCGTCTTTATTATTGTCCCTTAAAGTCTCTCCTGATATATAGAAACAAGAACAAGTGTATACATTTTTGACGTCACTGAAAACCCACAGTTATATTGTATCCTAACTATTTCGGTTATAATAACATTAAAATACTTTGTTTAATTAGTTTCAAATGTAAGTAGCAACTGGCGGCAAGTACAAAGGCCACGTAAACGGATACCCTTTGTTGGTTCACCTCATTTCCTTGATTAGTGCGCGGTTATAACGTTAATGTGCGCGCCACAAAGCGAACTTGTTTGTGTTGAACTTACCGTTTGAAGATAAATAAAATTGCATAGATTTTTAGATGAATTATTCGATATAATTGAAATTTAAAAACTGTGTCAGAAATGTGTCTCTTCAAGTTATTGGGAACTAGCTCTTGACCGCGAGTTCGAGTTGAATGAAAAATAATAACTTAATAGTAGTTAGAACATATAGGTTTCTCCAGACTGATTCCACATCTATGTCAAATTACGTCTAGATACATGAAGCTTTTATTGACCTTTTAACAAGCATCGACATTTTCAAATTTATATTATCAGTCATACGTCATGATTCACGTTCAAACTCCGCCATGTACCAATATTTTTCGAATGTCATATGTATATTTATATAATGTTCTTACAGTGAAGGAAAACATCGTGATGCAACTTGCAAATATCGGCGAAGAAATTCAAAGATATGTGTTAAGTGAACCCGGACTGGGCTAGTGTGGTTGACTATAGCCTAGTCGCATTATAGGATAGGCCCTGAGTCCCTCCGTGGAGACGAGACGAGCTGATGAAGATTTATGAAACTAAGTAAAAAGTAAAAAGTGTTTTAATTTCTATAAAATATCTTTACAAGTTGATGTAAGTAAGGCTATAAATAAATCATGTAAGAACACATGTACAGGCGCACTCTGGTCCCCGACTTCCAGTTTGCGAGACGTCGGAGTATTAAAGAAAAGAAGAAGAAAATTTAATCCATAAGCCATAACTTTCTTTCAAAAAGAACACTCTTTTACAAAGAGCCTCTTTGCCGTGACTGCGTCGGAAAGTTACTCGTTCCTTTACAAGGATCAAGGAAAAAATTGATGCGTTCATACGTAGTGATATAATTAAAAAAAATGTATTAAAGTAATTAAATAATAATTAAAATACGAATTCAAAGTAGTCATGCCTGTATCTTCGATGCAAGCGATGCGTGGAGTTCGTAACCGTGTAGAGCCGAGTCAATTGGAGCGCATAAATTAATTAGCTGTCTACGAACAACGGCTATGATAAAATCATAAAAATACTAAATATATTTTAACCTTAATGACATTTTGCATGATTGAATTATTGCTTCATATTAATGTAAATTGGCTAATATATTTTGAATTTAATTGTGAATAAAACAATTCATTGTCACATCGGATCTTTTAAGCGTGAAAATGATGAGCAAATAAAGAAGAAGGGGATGACATTGAATGGCTATAAAGGTAGAAGAAGAAGGTATAGTTTGCGTGAAAGAGGATATGCGTAATGGTGTGACTTCAGAGATGACGGCTGAGATGTATGGAAGCGTATATACTGGGCCGACCCTCCGTAGGGAAAGGAGCAGGTTGACGACGTTGATATCAGTTCCTAGTCTCGTTAATAACTGTTCAATATGTCAATTAAATGCCGCATCCAGATTTTTGTATAGCCCCTAAAAAAAGGCGTTTATAAGTTCGGTATGAAATGAAGTGCGGCACCCCGCTGTTTAATATAACGGTTCATCTGTTCACCTCAGACTCGCGCGGAATATGCCAAACTTTCACACGTCAACTTTTTGCAGGCCGGCCGTTGCCGAGCAAGCCGCGGCACGAAGAGTACGTAAGTTTTGTAATATCTCTTAACTTTAAATACAATTTTTGTTACAATACTGGAAGTAATGAAATTTCTTAATAACTCGAAATTAACGAAGAAGGAATTAGAAGACCTTATAATTAAATCGTGTTCTTAAAACTGTGCCGTTATTGTCAGTAATATGACATAAGATTAGCCTCTTTGAGCTTGTGTTAAGAATCTCGTTTCTTACAAACATTTTGTTAGTGAAAGTCACAAAAGTTTAACGTTACTAACATAAATTAAATTATTAAAACTATCGTGAGACATTTTACTATACTACTTAGAAAATCGGCTTAACTCAAGTGTAAATCGGTGTCGGTACCGACAGTCAGTGACCGACCGCGAACGCTATAGTACCGTTCCCACTCACCCTGAAGAAGAGCCCACAATGGCCTCGAAACTAGTCGGTACCGACACCGATTTACGCGTGAGTTAAGCCGTTTTATAAGTAGTATGTTATACAAAATCCCTTAATAATTCTCACATATTTTTGTAGACTTTATAAAAATAATTAATTTAATCCATTTCAAAACATTACAACACAAATACAACAATGAAAGTACCAATCATAAAATAATAAACACATCAAATATAAGAATAATGATGCATACATCTGTATGTGTAAAGAGTATTTAATTAATAATACGATAAAGTCGTTGAGTCGTCTTAATTAAATATCATTCGCAACTCTCCAATCTGTGAACAGACGAGAGACAACTTTCCGGAGTTAACACTCGAAGTGGCAGACCGCAGCATCGGGACAACTTTCCAACGAAGCAGGTGCGAATCGTTTCTAAAATATGTTAATCCTATCAAGTCTCTTAGCGTGTTTGAAATTCAAAAATTAGACGACTTTTCTTCAAGTTTTCAATCCGGTATTAACCGCATCACGCGGATGATCCATTAATTTACATCACGGGGTTGTACGTTTTTTTTTTATTCTAAACTGAGTTGCCATGTTTGAAAAACAGTTATACCAAAATCAACATCCAATTTTACTCTCTTAATATTCGAATTTCACTTAATAGAAGATTCATTTTAAAAGCATTTTTATGCTAACTCTCATTGTGACTTCGTCTCAGCGGACTATTTGAAACTTAGAAAAACGCTCGTGTGTACTTCCGGACATTGTTCTTCATCATTACTAAATTTCATCCAGATTTATAGACTCGTTCTGTCTGGAGACATCTTGTAATAAAAATCTAAATTATTCGCATTTGTAATACTAGAAAGACCGTCTCCTCTTCTCACCGATGGTCATATGTTATATAACAATATTAATTATAATCTAATTCATTGATAATGTAGCTTTACAATAGCTAACGATTTTTTGAAATATAGTCAATACTTTCGGAGTTTATTAGTTTCATGGAAAAATAAAACCTTTCCACTTTATGATATTAGTAATGAAAACATTTGTCACACGCCTACCGCCATCGATTAATTAAACTATTAAAACTTTCGTGAGACATTTCACTATACTACTTATAACACGGCTTGACTCAAGTGTACATCGGTGTCGGTACCGACTAGTTTCGAGCCCATCGGGGTCTCATCTTCAGGGTGAGTGGGAACGGTACTATAGCGTGTTCGCGGCCTGTCGCTCAATGCTACTGACACTGATTTACACGTGAGTTAAGCCGTTTTGTAAGTAGTATAGCCATTGATTAATTTTTAATTTAATTAACTTTTTTGATTTCATAATACACGATTCATTCTAATCCATTAATTCTCATGATTGACAATCTTGTATAATGTAGTAATATTCGTGTCAATAGGTGACATCGTCCGATGGTAAACTAAGTTAATGCTTGAAAACTTTTAAGTAATTGATATAGTGTAATTATTATTAAGAATATATTGAACGTCATAATTGAGATTACTTAAAGGGGAGCGATGGTGGCGCAGTTGTTAAGCGCTTGACCGGACCGTACTCGACATTATCCAGTTTCGATGCCGTTGTGATTTTCGATTTTTGAATTCATATGTACGTTTCAAGAAGTATTAATAAGTTAACAAAAACTTATTAATATTTTGTAAAAAAAAATATATTTAAGGGAATTAATTTTAGCAGACTTAACTAGCTTTTCCTTGCAGTGTAGTTGGCGTGAAATTTAAAAAAAAAATAGTAATCAGCTTACAAGCTATTCCAGACAGTACTCTATACAAAATTTTACATTTTTAATCATATTTAATTAATCAGCAATTTATAATGCGTCATACATTTTATGTATGTATGATAAGTAGCCAATAGATAACCTTAATGTCATCATTGCAAAGGTCTATTACAGGTCAAATGTATACAAACATATTTATTTATATATAAGTTAACACACAAACGCTTATATACATTGTTTTTTTATTTAAATACATAATGAAATGATGTTTAAGTTGTCTAAATAACTTAGAAACTTAAACTTTCGCATTTTTAATATTAAGTAAAATATTTTCTTGGATTTGAATGTTGCTCTTTAATTTTTAGATTGAAAGTCGTCTAACTACTGATCAATAGGGTGGTTTTATGAGACTATTATTTTAATGGATTTAGAAATCCGGTACACGTGATTGTAGACAGTTTTAAAACTAATAATATTTGATTACGATTCATTGTAATTGCGGTCAATTATAGTGTACATACTACGTAATATTTTCTTTTTTATTACACGTGTTTTTTTTATTTATAATATGCCAGTTTTAAACTTATAGTATATTTAATTTGAAAAATAAATGTTAAAAAATGGTTTCAATTTATTAATGACATTTGTGAATTATTTATAGTTCTTTAAATTAAATTGGTTTAAAATAACTATATTTTATAAAGAATGTCAAAACATAAATTAATAATTTAAATTAAGTTAAGATGTTATAATTACGTACCTTCGATAGTGTATTAAAACTTCTTGATGTAGAAAAAAAAACGAAACAAATTTATAACGATTTCAAATTAAATTCAACTCAGTGGTAAATAATACGTAAAGTTTTTCGCGTTATATCATCGGGAGAGCAATCATTCCCAAACACGTCCTTCCTCGCGAAAATCCGCGGCCAACTGAACGTATCTTGGCTGCCTGTCTCCTCTTTCATGAAATGAACTGAATGCTGTATCACAATTCGATAAAGAATTAAGAAATTAAATCATTCAAGCAAAAATATACTTTATTATGAAAGAGATAAAGCTCAAGATTACTTGAGCATTGTATTGTTTTTAAAGTACTTAGCTGTTTGTTTGGGAGGGTCACAGAGGCGGGAATGAGTGTACTGAAAAAAAAATAAGCCAACCGCGTCTCAGTGAGTTAAGGCTTCAGGGGCGGGTTTTCAGTGAATATCTTTAATTAAAACACGAACTTTTCGTAGTTTCAATGTGTAATGAATTGAAGTTGCCAGAAAAAAAAAGTAAAAAAGACACCTTCTCTAGCCGGGAAGCATGATTACAATCTTGATGAAGGAGGTGGAGTTATTATGAAAGGGAAAGTTATTTTGATGTTTCGGAATAACAAGTTATATTTGAAAGAAAACTTTTTTTACTGTAACTTTACTAACTTAGTTATTTGATTTAAATAATTGGATGTACAACTGTTTTCAGATAGTTCTAGTATAACACGATAAACTAAATAAATTGGCAGTTCAAATAATGTATTAAAATCTAAGAGCGAGTTTACACTGTCAAACATTTGGTCTGGTAAGTGAGAGTGAATACTCACCGTTAAAGAATTCAATAGATTTATGCTTTTTTTTATTATATTGTCGATGTCTACTCATATCCCCATTTTTAGAGCTTAGAGCCTCCCCAAAGTTGAAGTGAGTTGGCCATACTTAACCGGACTAGCAAAGTGTGGGTTGGATGACTTCAACTTAAAAGTTCTTGCGTAGTTACGTCGTTGATATTTTCCTTCGACGTAAGGGTATTGAATAGAATTACTTTTGAAATACATAAATTGCCAAATACATTAGTACATGGCAGGGGTCGAATCTGGCCGTATAGATTTTGGTCCAGTCAAGCGCTTAACAAACCACAGTGACGCTCTTCAATATTATCACTTTAAAATTTATATGAAAATGTTAAAGATTTTATTAACTAATGTTTGTGCCATGCGTGTGGGTTGTTGGTATGATATTTCACCTTTAAAACAACCTTAAACTTTTATTTTAAGGCTTTTGTGGTAAGTCATTAGATTACTAAAATTATAACAATAACAAAAGTAAACCAAGTTCCAAACAAGATCAAATATTTAACAAAAAAAAGTGTTTTTTGGTTAAAAAAGTTTTGACTTCATTTCATCATCATCATCATTATCAGCCATATGTTGTCCACTGCTGAACGTAGACTTCATTTATTTTATGTTTTTTATATTTTGTCCATGACTATATCAAAAAACATAAAACCAAGGCTATTAAAGAGTGATGTTTGATCACTTGATTTGATCTTTAAAATATTGAAACAAAACTAAAAAAGTGACTAGAGTTACTTTTATGCATTTGTTTTCGTATATAGGAGATAAATTTAATTGTACTGGAATCATCAAATAGTTCTCATTTCGATAGCAATAAATATTTTATCTAAAATCAATTGTAATTCAAATCTGATAGAACTGATTGAAAGCCGAGACTAAATGTTATCTCTTTCGAAAGAAGGCGTGGTTTCCGCCGGCGCATGCGCGAACCGGAAATCTTAAGAATAAGACGTAAGCTTTTACACACGACTTTGTCTGATTGGAATTTAAAAAAAAAAGGTTATATAAATGATATACGTTACTTAATCACAATGTATCTTTGTAATGGCAAAAGAATTTTTGAAAACTTGAAATGTTTTCTTTTTAATATTTCGTCGACATTTAAATTCTGCGAATTTATTTTTAAAATATGTGGTGCTTTCAAGATAATAGGTTATGTCACTAATAATAGTGGTCAGTATGAAATGATTAGTTGCTTTTATTCTGATTTTTTATTTTCATTTATTTGTGCCTCTACATACTCGCGGTCCTTACTGTTACTTTATATCTGTTCGTTTAATTCTGAGTTCCTGAATTAATATAGATCTATTTACTATAGTATACTATAGTATTTATATAACTATACTACACTAAACTATTAAAACTTTCGTGAGACATTTCACTATACTACTTATAAAACGGCTTAACTCACGTGTAACTCGGTG
>JAODUI010000015.1:1642167-1654118 GCA_027563995.1 Papilio gigon | reverse complement strand
GAGCCCCCGATGGGCTCGAAACTAGTCGGTACTGACACCGAGTTGCACGTGAGTTAAGCCGTTTTATAAGTGATATCCTTAAAAAGGATTATCAATAATATTGCTTATAGTAAATGGTTTAAGAGAATTGATAAATCGTGTCGTTATCGAGGCATTTATTTACGTAACGTTACATAAAATAGTCTACAATATAAAACAAACGATTTTGTGGAAAGCTCAAACACACAACAAAGCATAGAGTCGCTGCCAAGACTCGCCGGAGGCGGTGTACGAAGAGGCCATCAGTCAATATTGACCGCACAGTTTGATGCCGACATTTGAAGCGAATATACAGATATATTATGTACATTTGAAATATAGAAAATATCTATTGAAATTTGATTTATTAATATAGTACTGAAGATCATTTAATATATAAATAATTTCCGGCGTCAGTTTTTCCGTCCAAATATGACCTCGGAGCCTTTAAGAAGGAGAGTAGAGAGTAGAGACCTTTTAGAGTAGAGTGAATAGGCATTTGTTAAATTAGCGCGCATCATCATTCGACTTCATCATCACTTAATAGCGGGGTAGCGGGCAAGCACTAGCTTATTTACCATAAAAAACAGTATAATTATGATACATAAGTAAAAGTAATTTTAATAAATAGATAGAAGTTAATTTACACACTTTGTAACTTCATACTTGACTTGCATTTTATAAAATTTGCAATTTTTATTTAAAGCTTCGCTACGACTGCGTAGCTGTGCTACGCCAGCGTAGATCGGCTACGCGTACGTAACCATGCTACGTACATTAAGTTTTTATTAAGACACATTTGACTAAGTATGAACGCATTTTAACTTAACAAAGTACGAAACAAATTTATCTTTTTATTGTTTTATTTATAATAAACTGTAGGAGGAATCTCGCGCGCTTCAGCTCAAATATGTCTCCTTAGAGGAGCTCAGAGCGTAATTAGGCCTTAGTCATGCTGGTCCTGAACAGATTGGTTGACTCAGATATTTTCGAATTTCATTCTTCTTATAGAAGAATAAATTTTATATTTAAAAATATTTACAGGCATATTTTTCTTTACGTTTCAATGTCGTATATAAGTAGCTATAAATGTGATATAACACAGTGATATTGCTTGGTATGTGGGTATTCCGTGGGCAGCGTTCGGACAAGGAGAACTAAATCAGATAGCCCCGGGCGCGGATCGTCTTGCCTCGAATGTTAATACCCAGCCTTTTATTATTACGGAAGTTGTACGAGGAATCCCCCAAGAACGATCTAATATAATATTATATTAATATTTTAACAGATATTCAAGAAAAATAGCATACATTGACATGTATCCATGTCTTAATTACTTAAAAGTGTTTTCTTTGGCTTTAATAACCAAAAACAAAACACAACTGTTGCATCGTTGCCTAGCAACAGAATGATAGAACGAAACAAATGAATGTATACGCAATTATTAATGCCAGCCAAAACATAGTCCACATAAAGCCAAATTGAAAAATACTGGAGTACAAAAGAAATAGAGGCAATCGCATTATTACACTCTTCTCGGGATATAGCCGGTTATAAAAGCAATAACCTTAGCCCAGTACTGTGCTCGGATTTATTTATAAAGTGTACACAACCGGGGACTCATAAATATCCAATCTGGAGATGGCATGGCTCCTGAAATACGTGTCAAGCTATACTGCTGTACCGGACCAAATAAATGCCAATGAAGTGCTTACTAAAATCTCAACGTCAGTTTTCACTGCCGGTTACCATACTACTGTTGTTTATACAAAACTCACCTCTTATTATTTTGATAAAGATAAAATAGTACATGTTTGCACAAGTATTCAAAGTCGCTGGTAAGTAATACTGCTGAGATTAAGATACTGGTCACTGCCGAGTGGGCGACGTTGGCTAGCTCAGATATATGGGGATAAACAAGATGGAACAAGCCCTAAGAGAAGTTCTAATCCAGAATGGGCGCCGGAGACTATACTTTCGCTAGCGAAGGCCATCTTCGTATCGTTACGACATCTATATAGTTTGTTGTGGCGATGAAAACTCCCGAAAAAACTGTAATATTTAGTATTGTTTACACTAGTTATATAAAGCAGTTACCCTCGACTGCATTACATACTGTTATAAGCAATATATCTATTTATTTTTAAAATACTATTACAAATGTACAAGAAAGAAGGTAAAGTTTATAAAGTCATTCAGACGCAAGTCACGGATACTGTCGTTTACTTCTTTAGAGGCTCAAACTGTATTGAAACTTACATAATCAGTAAAAACCCACACGAAAGTAAAGTTAAAAAGTCCAATACGTGGGCGGCGTACCGACGAGCCGGCGCCCGACTGGAGTGAACTATCTTACTTTCAGCGGCCCTCACCTCGCACAAATAAACTGGCTAAGTTAAGACCTCGCGTACTTCAACCTACCAAGCAATGGATGCGGCAAATTATAAGCCGACATTGTCTTTACTATTGTTCAATCATAGCTTACAACTTTTTTTTACCTATATTTATTTGAAGGGTTTTCGTCTCTAGAGAATACGCCAAGTACATAGTGCCTTTGATGTTGTTTCCTCTCTGTTTAGGAAATGAGCTGTCACAATAAAACCGCCGCGCTTGAGGTCGAATCCGATAACTTAAACAGCTCATTTTTCTAAGGTAATAAAAAAAAAACTTTATTTTAATTACATAAAGACTTTGGAATTATTTTGACACAACCTTGACTAAATTGTTATTGTATGTGGTCGTCGACCTTAATTCTCATAATTTAATTTTAAATGTTACGCAATTTTCTTTATATTTCATTAATTGTAACATACATTACAAAGCATTCTATTAATATATATTGCATGTATTATCGTACATAAATGTCGCACATCCATTCACCTATAGATGATAGATTTTCGTAGATTAAGTTCATGCATTTGTATGCGTAGCGCGGCGCCCAAATGCCGGACCTACTTGCAATACTTATAGCAGTTTAGTGCCGGCCCCGGTATTGTATTACAGCGGGCATTATGTGCTAGTCGAGGGTAACATATACGTGACCTATGGCACTTTGAATACATAATCAATTGGCTTAACTTATTTGCCACTTAACGTCCGTTTATTAACTTCTTAAACACACACCTTCAGTTTCAACTGCACACTAAAACCTGAAGTAGTATATCATGCTTAAGATTTATTTACTGAAATCGAGCGACTTTTGTTTCACCATTCGATCTACGAAGCGTTCATCATCAACCTACCCTTTTCCTTACGGAGGGTTAGCACGGTATGTTCTACTGTTTCAAACATCGCTGTCAACCGTCATATCTGAACTCACACCTTACACGTATCTTCTTTCATGCAATCCATCCACACTTTCTTCGGTCTTCCTCTACTTTCAATCGCATCACCTTCTTGTTTATTTGCTAATCATCTCTTCGCATAACATGTTCATGCCACGATAAAATTTTGGTTCTCAATTTTTCTATCACTGGCGCTACTGTCAAACTTCCCCTCATATACTACATTTTTATTGTATACTTTCTCGTCATACCATATATCATCTTAGCATACGCATTTCATCAACACCCAATCTCATTTTATCCGAAACTTTGGTGACCAACACTCAGATGCATACAATACGATCTACGAAAATATTCAAAGTCTAATAAAGCACACTCAAATATACTAAAGATTTGTACACGCAATATTACATTTATAAAAAAAAACGTAGTTAAAGTACAAAATTTAGTTCCATATATAAGAGTACCATTTGACAATTGCTGTATACACTTTTATATTGAATTTAATAGCAAAATATTAATACATTTGTATAAGGAGCACATATGAGCGGAGGCAGCAGGCAAAGAGGGGCAATAATCAAATATAGACACGCCGCCGGCGATCGCGGACCCGCAGCCTTGTTTGTTGGATAAACAACTCATATTTCTGATAATAAATTTATCTTATACCAACTTATCTTGTTGGTACTAATGCAATAAGAGAATTAGAAAAGATTCCAACGTTTACTAGTGGAGATATTTTTTCTTTCTATGTATTGACCGATCGAGAATACGACCAATTGATAAAATTAATTCTGTATTTTATATCTTGATCATTGTGTGTTTAGACACCAAAATGATAATGAAACTTTTTGGTTCCGATGACATTTTAATATAAATTTAACTTCAGCTTCAACTAAAATAATACTGTTAGTAAATATATAAAAACTACATGGATGTAGGACATGGCATAAAAGAAAAAAAATCACCAAGCAGCTACAGTCCTACAATGTTTTGATTATTTTCGACGCAAACAATTGAATGCTAGTGACTTAATTTTATAAAGCTACAAAATATACAAACGTAATAATTCAATCATCTTCTAAAAATGTTACATATTGTATAAGGTTGCTTCATCTTAATAATGTCAAATTTTCTCCATACGTCCGACAAGGGGCTATGAGGCGCCTTACAAGACATTATTAAATTGGCAAAGCGGGCCGGCTGGCTACGTTTGCACTTCTATTCAGATTTTCTGAACAAGTTTTGTATTTCCAACGATAAGATCTTTACAACAATATATTTTCCTGTCTATTATATTATTTTATATACTTTAAATGTCGACATTATTACGTAATGTTGAAATACATATATGTTTATAAATTGAACGGGTTACATTTCGGGTTATTTTTACCATAAGACTTATAACTTTAAGTCTTATGGTAGAAAGACTCCGAAATTTTTAGACCCCTTTAGACATGATCTTCATATGAAATCTTGTTTTTTTCCATACTTATAATTATAATAAATCTACTGATTATATATTAAAGTTCACATCTAAAATGTTTCTTTTTATTTAATCGGTAAACATAACACAAAATATTTAGTACATTTCGGGGTCGGTACAAGAAAGTAATATGAAATTGGCAGCGACGACCCGCCCGCTCGCGTTAGCAGCACGGAACAAATTCACGAACAACTTCAGAACATGCAACGTTAAAACTTATACTGAAGTTATTCTATGTTAAGCTTCACTTAAGATTTGTCCATACATATTAGTATAATGTATTATTCCTGTTTCGTATACAATTATGTTTTTACGTCCTTTACTTTATGACTACAAAATTCCAATTTAAACGAGTGAGGTGTCCCTGCTGCTGTCTTCCTTCTGATATTCATAATTTTTACTCACATTGATGGCGATAAATTAGTCCTCTTTTCCGTCCAGTATTTTTCTTATAAAATTGGTAAAGGGACTTGGATCTGGCGGAGAATATATCAGCTTTCTATGTGTCCCTTCTTCTGTCGATTATAAGAAAGTAAAGCATCTGCAAATCCGGATGTATGTGAACAATCGCTTCTCTGTTTAGACGGAAGCTAGCTAGGATGATGATGGAATAATGAAAAGTATCTAACGGTCTTTTGTTATCTTCCGTGTACTTAAAAGTATTATGTCTAGACTAGATTAGTATGGTCAATGTTACATACATAAAAGTCTATTCCGTTACTGCGCAACCCACACGTGACCAGCGCACCAATGTGCCTCACTGTAGACGCTTTGCAAAGCGCACGTCGTTTACTTGATTCGCTTATCTACTATTCCTTTACGGATAAGATGATATTGAAAAGTGCTTAGTTCAAATTGTTAGAAGATATAGGACATTTAATTATATATTATGCAATCTAATAATAAAAATGAATACGCAATGTAACATATTCTGTTGTGTCTTATCGCCTAAACATATTAACAGATTTTTATAGTGTAAGGTGACAAATAAGTAAACGGCCAACTAATTTCGCTAAATGGCGAAGAGATTTTTTTTTTTAAATAATTTGTAATCACAGGCAGACGTATCATTATAATAATTGATAGTCAAATTGGAATTGAAATGTTTTCGCATATGTTATATTATGATATTAAGTAATTGAAAGATACAAGAAACTTTTAGCGTGATTCAAAGTTCGTCCTCAAAGTCAGTAAGAGTGCGCGAGTGTAGTTGGTGGGAGACGGTATGTTTGTTGTCCAAGAAAACGGTTCGTTTGTTAAAGTAAACATTCGATAGATGCAGCGACTGCTCCGGTTTACTTACAACTTCTTAATGACATAGACGATCTTTAAACTCATCGGCTAAACATCGCACATAATATATATAAAGGATAAACTTTTATAACTTGATATATATGATCTCAGCAATCATGGCTTTCAATCATTCTTTTCGTAGATAGAAGCTCTATTTGCACGTCAGTCTAGTAAATAAAGAAAGAAAAAAAAATGAATAATTTATATTTCCAATATTTAACAGAGTTATTTTTGAACTTGCTTCAAACTTACGTAAAAGTTTATCACAAAACGTAACGTGGCTGTACACGTGATCTGAGCCTAAATGGTATCCTTATAAAACGTATTCCATTGAAATAAACTCGTGCCTTTCGTTTATTTAATTCAGTTTATTCTGAATTCAGACAGCGTTTTAGTTATCTTGAAAGGTGTTGTATGTGAACCTTTTCAATTACGTCTACGTCTGTAATATGCTGAAAGTGACAAAGGGATTTTTTTTGTACCTACTTATAATATTATTCAAGCACTTTACTTGCTTTTAACAACGAGATAAAATATAAAGGGTTCCTTTATTAACAGATTGACATCTTGAAACTATTTTTTTTTAATCTTAGCAGATTGTTATTAAGTCATTGATATTTCTTTTATGACTTCCAAAAAATTGGCTCTAGTCCTGTGTTAGAATATGGTTTACTACAATAACACGAGCACTTGATCACGTGATCGGAAACTTCTTCTCGACTTCCAGTTACTGTTCGATTCAAAATAAACAAAAGAAAATCAATAAAATAAATACGAAAAAAAAAATTTAGATTCTATTCAATATTTTATTATCACCACAATTTACCCCAAGACTTTTACGATTAACTAAAGTCGATAAAAATAACTTTGAAATAATCATAGTATGAAATAAAAAATGGAAATTATCGTAAACCTACGCGCAACATCATCAGTTCATCGCTGAAAATAATTCCTAAAGATAAAGTACCTACGTCAGTTGTACGCCGTGACTTTCATACGGTGCCCAGTGAAGATTCGAAGGACGGGCGCAAAATAAATGTCCGCCATTTGCGATCGAGAATCTGCAACTTGTCATCTTGAACATTTCTCTTGTACTTTGACTCATTCCTTGATATGAGACTTTGAGGTGGATATCTAAAAGAAATAATTCAATTAATAAAAAAAACAAATTCTCTTTTATCCATTAAATAAAAAAAAGAAACGAAATAACAGCTGTGTTTTTATTGGTTAAATTATTAGTATTTGCTGCCAGTTATTTCGTAGGTAAATTGTTTTACCAATTTTTTTTGAATAAACAAATTAGATTTAAAAAAAAAATGCTAAAATGTTTTTAATAGCTTTTTTGCTGTCGACTGAAACTGTCAGATTATGCTGTTAAATTAATTTCAATAATTTCAGAGCTTTTTTTACGAATACAAAGCTTAATATTAGTATAAAGTTTCAAGCATTAGCTTTACCGAATACTTAATGACCGAAGCATTTATGGCGGATGATTAATAGCGCTAGCTTTGTACCAACATCGTTATTTATAAACTTACCATTGTATGTTGACCTCCTCTCATTCGATACCTTTCTTAGTGTACATATAAATAGAATCGAATATGATTTTTGAACAGTTCAATTTAAATTGGTTGTCGGTTAAGAATTGTGTTGTATATCATCTTGGAACACAAATTGCGCATGCGTATACTTGAAGCTAATGAGACGCTTTGAATGCTAAGGAAATAAGATAGGATTCAACTGTTCCAATAAACTGTACAATTCCATTATGATAATAATTGACTAAAACAATGTTCTCTATATGTACAACCTGCAATTATAACCTAAACCTTATTCGTAATATAAAGGTAAAGAAAAAAAGTCACCCGTATACCTTTTGTTTGGGTTTTTGTTATTGTTATTTACAATACAAAATTAATTACATATCAAATTGTTAAGAAACATTACATCCATAAGTTAAAAATGTATACCCGTAACTATAGATTCAAATGTATCTTCGATACAAAACCAAGTGTAAAATAAAAGTAATAAAACCTAGCCTATTATTATTTTAACGTGACATAAAGCAATACAACTTCAATTCAAACTGAACAGTTACGGGATTTACGAAACATTTTTTTTAAAATCCAACTATTTGAATCACGATCTTTTTTAAAAGACTACATATTGGATGATACGTGTTGCGAAGCATAATTAAAATAACGTTTACATAGGACCCCATCAATTGAGTTTCATATGTCCTTTGTTTCTCAATTATAATATAAAATACAAAAAGCAGAAGCCATAGAATTGAATGGTCGTTTTTATTTCCCTTTTCGCACCACTCTACAAGCAATTACACGGCTTGGGGCCGGGTTATTCATCTGTTTACAACTCTGTCTTTTTGTTCGTTGTCGTAAAAATTCAATCTGAAAATTGCGTGCCGGCTTATGAGCCGTAAAAGCAGGAACGGCGTTTGCATTCACAAATTAGGTTGCAAGATGAAAAATAAAAAAAAAATGTATAATTTGATTATACTGGTATCATATTACCAGAGTAAGAAATGACAATGAAAACTGGAAACAAAAGGGTTACGAACAATTCTTGCGAACCCCTTTTTAACTGAATGCATCACTAAGTCTATTTATGTGACTAACATAAGTTGACCTACATTTGAATCTTATTAAAAATAATCTACACTAATTAGAAAAGTAATTAAATTTTCATAAAATTATTTAAAATTATACATAGAAACAGGGAATCTGATAGCACTTATAAAAACGCCTTAATTCACATATAAATCGGTGTCGGTAGCGACAGCGAGCGACGGGCCGCGAACCCGCTGTGTTAATAATCCCACTCACCATTAAGAAGCCCCCGACGGGCTCGAAACTAGTCGGTAACGACACTGATTTACACGTGAGTTAACCTAATTTTATAGTAGTATAGTAAAATATCTCACGAAAGTTTAATAATTTAAAAATCTGATATCCAAGTTGTAACAAAGTGCAGGCTTAAAATAAAATTGTTAAACACACTCGTAGAAGCCAATTTTCTAAAGTAACTGTAAATTACTAGTACCGTCAAAGGCGTATGTGAGTTCACTCATGTCGAGATAACTCTGTTTATCTGCTTTCCGTAGGAACGGTTCGTTTGGTAACACTAACATGCAATCCTCGAAGCATTGACTTTACACAATATATTTGCTTTATTGCCTATACACGGGTCCTGAAACTTGTTCTTACAGAAAACTAATTGAACGAAAAATAGAAATATTAAAAACTATTTTAATATCATACTTAGAATCATTAAATGTTCACTATGCGAGGGAGTTTAGTGTTGTGTAATACAAAAAAAATAACGTCATTCTTTCATTATTGTGTTATTACATTGAAAAAAAGTATTATTAAAAACCTTACATAATTGTTTTGTTCTTTTGTAAATTTGAAAATTAAATTGATCAATATATGCTAAGCCTGAATAATTCCGTTCATAATTTGTGGAGCACGCCATACCCTTGGGAAATTATCGCTTAGCACCTTGCACGTGAGTTGCACCACGCGGCAACGTATGCAAACGGTCACTGCGCTGTTGCGAAATTGGAATGTACTCATTACTATTCTAAGAGATAAATGCAAGTTATTTTTACGCTCATATATTTGAATTGAAACATATTTTTCAATTACACAGACAAAAATTAAGGTCACGTGTATAGCCGTTACACGAAAGAGACAGAAGACACGTCGGTCGTAGGCAAGAAAGGGATGGGTATAAAAGATGAATAGAAAAGTAGCTTTATTTAATTTCGAAGGCGATTCTAATGTTAAAGATTAATTCTCTAAAGTATTTCAATATTTAAAAGTTAGTCAATGTTTCAAATATCAAGTTTATCGGGCGTGGTATAAACAGGGTCTGTAAGGGGTGGCGACTGAATCGCGATGAAAAATTACAGGTGCCATCCTCTTTCGGTTTTTGTCACTGAAGGCGTCAACCCTACAATTAACGAGGAATTATTTGAATGAAAAAGTCTTTGTCCTTTTGGAACTGCAGTGTTGTGCCTCTTTCTTCAGAAAAAAATATAGTTAAGTAACAAAACATTTAGATGAATTGTAGCAATCTCGACTGAAACAAGATTAATTAATTGTAATGCAGTTCACACGAGAGTCGAACAGAGAACTGGTTCAGTAGAAAGCACGCTTAACGAGCTTAACGTTTAAGATAGTGGTCGTCAAACAGCGAAGACATTTGTGCAGCCCACGTACCTTTCGAATATTTCGTTGAAAAAAATATTGGAAAACAGGAATATTTTCAATTAACTTTAAAAAGAAGATTTTCAATTACATCAAAATTATAAAAAAAGTTATGTCTACCAGGGAAACGTGTCAAAACTTGCTTATAAAAGAAATTAACTAGGTTCGTTGTGTCTACTACTCAGTCCACGAATGTACATCTCGCAATAATACCTCATGTTGTCCTATTTGGTTCTTGGATAGAAATGTGACGAACACTGGTCTAAACAGTACTCTGGCTATGGCTTTTAACAATTGCAGTTCTGCTCTGTCTACTGCTCTGTGTCGGTTTTCTGGCTACGTGTGAAACTAGCTTAAGAAAAGGCGCTCCGACAGTGTCCGGCGCATTGATATTGATGACGACTGTACTCCGACGCCCAATGTACACTGACTCGGCAACTTCGCTCCCTCCATCTCGTTGTTCATTTATATTGATGACTTTTGCGGACTCTCTGACAATAAGATAAGAGAAAAAAAAACAATAGAAAAGTATAAAGAAATTTAACTTGCATCTGATTTATGCCAGACCTTGTGATAGTAGACAGATTTCAACGTTGGTGTCAGTCGTGGTGACTGACTGAGAGCACCTATAGTGTTCTCAATTTCGATGACAAATCTTTAGATACTAAGAGAATATTGTAATAACTATTGACTCAGAGTGCCACACTAAAATCTTATTACAAACGCAAAGATTGGCATTATTTTGGAAGCGCCGATAATTGTTATGGGTACAGATTACCGATCTAGCGGTCGGGGGATCGAATCCCGCCATTCAACTACTATGGACCATGTCCAACACAAGCTTTTTCAAGCTTACCAAGAACGGTCACAAGAAATCTTACTAAATTAACAAAAATCTAATATTATTTTTACCGAAAAAAAAACATACACCTACAAATTAGGGTCCTTTCAAAAGAGAGCGTACCCCTTTCTCAAAGACCGGCAACGCATCTGTGGTTCCACTGCTATTGCAGATGACCATGGGCCTCGATGATCACCTTGGCGACCCCGCCAGTAGTTTGTCCCCTTCTCTTATAAAAGAAAACCACAGACGAATTGATAACCTCCATAATTTTGAAGTCGGCTAAAAAAAAGTGGGATTCTTTACTAATTGAATAAGGTCAGAAAAAAACACAGTTTATTACTTTTAACATCTTCATGTGATTTTCGTGATAATTGTAATTTCAGTCCACGCCTGTATTATTAAAAAAATCAAGTATCAATTTATTCAGTCAGCGTACACCGAACGCTGTAAGGGCGTGTCACGGAACGGTATAAAATACGTCTGACATTTTTTTTTCACTGGTTTGAATCAGAAATGGTATCATTTATAATAATTCAGAACAAAAGCATTGGCGATCAAAAATTGTATGATTGAAAAATAATGTGTAAATAATTTACTAATGTTATAATGCCGATGGGGCCACAGAGTTTTGGAACGGCGACCACGGACAGGTCGACGCAGCGTCTCCAGCGAGAAAGGCCGATGATCACTAATTAAAAGATAACGGTATTTTAATAGAACCACGTATATTTTCAGACGTTCCGAACGAAAGAGAAAGTAGTGATACAAGTGTTCTACGAATCTTTAAGTCCAGAATG
>JAODUI010000015.1:1591948-1608296 GCA_027563995.1 Papilio gigon | reverse complement strand
GTAAATCTACAAGAACATTTATACCGATAGGTATTAACACCTCTCTTGGCCCGATGCCGGACAACATTAGAAGTTTTGGAGTATCAATTGTTCCCGCTGATACAATCACTTCCAAATTAGCAAATACAAGAATCCTTTTACCCTCTACAAACACTTCGACTCCATAAACCCGTAATGTTATATCATCAATCAGAACTCTAGTAACTCTTGCGAATTTGACTATTTTCAAATTATGTCTCTCTTTGCCTCTCAAGAAAGCCTCAGCCGTACTTGATCTCCTACCGTTCGCGAAAGTGAAATGAGGCGCACTCACACCCAAATTATCTGGCCCAGTCAACTCTAGAATTCTTTTCATACCCATTTCTTCGTAAGCCTTTAAAATAATTTCGTTCACTTCGCTAAAATACTTATTTGTTTTTGGTCTTGTTATCGCTACTGGACCGTCAGTGGAGTGGAGATACTGATGTTCTGGATTGTTCGTAACGTTTGGATCTTTCATACCTTCGAACTTTTTGAAATACGGTAACACCGAGTGCCAGTCCCAACCATTAGCAACCTGGCCCCACTCATCGTAATCTTCAGGGACTCCTCTCGAATATACTTCGTAATTATTGGAAGATGATCCACCGAGCATTTTACCGCGTGTCATGTAAATGGCCCTGTCTGGATGTACAGTGCCAGTATTTTTATCAAGATAAGCTTTGTAGTCCCAGTCATATTCCGTATGACCAAGTGTGCCGAACAAACTGGGAGCCTAAAATATTAAATGGAGAGATTAATTAAATTCTGTATTCACTTATTAAAATGACGTATGTAACTTTGTTACAAAGTTGGCCGATAAGCGGCGCTAATGTGCGGTTGGAAAAACAATGAGAACAATTTCAGAGATAATTAGAGTCATACCACACTAGCCGGTGGTGGATCCCCTCCGGCTTCTAGCAGCAGGACCCTGAAGTGAGGCACCTCGCTCAGTCGGGCGGCCACGATGGCCCCGGCACTGCCCGCGCCCACCACGATGAAATCAAATTTATCGCCATCTGGAATGTAAAATGACACACTACAACCGTTTTCACTCTCGGGTCCACGATGGTGATTTAAAGAGGTCCGACTTTATTTATAGGGAAATATTGACTAACAAAATCACTACAATTCTTGCATGGGAGACAATTTTAAATTTCGAATGGATATGAAGGTTGGATTTATGGGAAGCAATTTAAAACTTCTGCACTTCTAAATTTAAAACATCGAATTTCCGATCGTTTCGTCATGTTATATTGTTTTTTTTATTTTTGGCGGGAAAAAGAGCGCACTATGATATTATTCTGTTAACAATATTGTAAAGTTCAAAATAAATATCTTAAGGTGTTTTTGGACTCAAGTTTTAAACTAAATAGTTTAGGTTACTGGCACAATAACTAAACTCACCCTGTAGTGGATAAGACTGTGGCCATCCTGCTGGTATTATAGCCTGAGCCAAAGCCATCAACTTCAGCAACCATCTCACCCACGGCAAATGACTGGTCGATTGCACAAACCCCAAGAAATTGTTCACAAACACATTTAAACCAAATAATTGAGACATTTCTAATGAATTACAATTTTATTATTTAAAAAAAATCATCACATTTCGTTTACGCTATTTAACAAAAAATATATTTTTTTAATTCTTCAAACGTCAAATCCGTCCATTCCTAAACGCGCGATCTCACGCTCATTTTTAAAAACAATACACGAATTGGCGGCAAAACTGACTGTTGCGTTTATCAATTCGTTTGGAGGACAACGCTAATACAACGCAACATGTCCGAATTAGAATAACTAGTTTTATAGTTAACAAGCAAACAAAGTATTTTTACATCACTTTTATTACTCGATTAGCGTATTTATTGTACGACCATATATCACCCAACAACAAACGCATACTGACCTGTGATTACTGGCAACCACAATAAACCGGTCGGGAACATCGAAAAGAGAAAAAAAAAAGAAATCTTATCAAAATAATGTGAAAATTGATAGAACCTATGCATGTAAACATTATTGAAATCTTAATGTAATGAAATCCAACAAACCTCATTCCATCGTGTTACATTACTAGAAAATATTTCATTCATTCCGATAAAGGGCATATCAAGTAAACATCGGATGTCATTTAAAAAAAAATTTAAGTCATTATTAATCGAGTTCAGTAATCTAACCTAGTTACATTACTAGTTTACATTCATCATTCTGTTTGAGATCAGTGGCGAGGAGCGTCTTCCCTCTGGCGGCTCAGTGCCGACAACGGGAAGCCGTTGGATGCGGAAAGATGACCGCATACTGTGGAAGATATTAAGGAAGGCCTATGTTCAGCGGTAATTAGACAAAGGTTGATAATAATTATGGAATGTCATATGACAACAAAAACAAAAACAATAATGCATGCTACGCTAGTAATGTAATGTCGAAAATTCGTTCGAAAGTCGATATTTCGTAATTTTATTACGAGGTGATCATGCCTTGTGAGATTTAAATCAGCAATGTTTACGGTAGCACGTTGATAGCTGCCAGCACGCGTTAGTCAGCCAGGTCCACCGCGGAGGAAAGCGTCTATAAGTCATACTGATAAAACTTTGTCCTACGCAACGTCTCTTGTGAAATTTCAAGTCGCCGTGTTTGGGTGTCATTGTAAGAGTAATGATATGGCCTTAAATTGATTAGAGACAAAGGTCACTAATAGAAAAGAATGGTCCAACAACATTGACTTTTAAATTTATCTATGAAAAATGTACGTAACTTATGTAACATCCAACCCTGATAAATTTATTGATATAATCGCCGATCAAAGTTCTAATAGCCTAATGGTTTCGTGTACGGACTACCGATCTAGCGGTCGCAGGTTCGAATTCCACCATTAGACTAAATCGACTTCGTAAATCATCATCATCATCTGCTCACTAAACGTCCCCACTGGGGGGCTCAGAGCCTACCCCATTGTTAGGGGTGACTAGGCCATAGTCAACCACGCTTAAATAATTAAATATGCTTCGTAAATAACAAAAGGAAAATAAAGGAATGTGAAATATTTATTTTTAGGTTGTTTGGTAAAATAAGTTCTTATTGACGATATGTACAAATTTAAATCATTTTAAAACAACATCATTGTAGTTATGCTTGCGATTAAATTCTTTAAATGTTTTAAAATCACGCTAGATGGTATTGGTGTTAAGTAGATTGGACTTGGACATTCATTCATACGTTGTAAATGGCAATTTTATACAATTGAACCATAGCATCAAATTACTATACATCCGTAAAGTGTGATTCCTCCCAAAAATGTTTTTTACAAAATTTTTGCAATTACAGTTATCAACAGAGATACGCGCAGACTCGGCGTACGACAAGTGTTTGTGAATTTATTTATTTACCAATAATTAGTTATTAAAGTTTTATTAATTGCAAAACATCTTGGTAGGTAAATCAAAAATTTACCGTGTCTTAAGAATGGCAACACGATTGCGGTGACATTTTATACAGTCTTTGGTTAAAAGTTATTTCCCGCTTAAAGTTGATACCTTTATCAATGATAATATTATGTAAATAAATATCAAGTGGGTGCTTAATACTAAATACGACAATATAAAGAAATAAATGTAAAGTGCGGTATATTCGTCAGATTGCCAGTTGCTATTCAGTGGTCGATGAGAGCCAGTTACTTTAAATAATTCATAAATAACCACAAAAGTATGGATTTAACGAAAGAAACTGAAAATCTTTCTATTAATGAGTACGTTCTTTAAATAAATGTTGTGATGTGCAAGTGAATATGACAGTGTTTGGTTTCATGTGTAATTTTAAATGTAATTTTTGATTACAGTAAAAAATCAGTACTTAAACGATCTGACTATATAGATTGGCAGGAATATTTTATGGCAACGGCAGTTTTAGCGGCGAAGCGAAGTAAAGATCCGAGTTTACAAGTCGGAGCTTGTGTTGTAAACAGAAGTAATAAAATTGTTGGAATTGGGTTAGTATTATAACAAAATTAGTTTACGTGGAATAAACTGGGAACAATTGTTGTACATATAAAATAAAACATTTTGATTGGCTGTTTGAACCTTTACTGGATAAAAATTTAGCATGTCCTAGTGTGTTTGTAATAACAATTGTTTATAGCTACAAGGTAGTATATGTGATAAGGTACATGTGGATAGCGTAAGTCTGTGAATACTTTAGTGGCTTATTGGTTCTAGGTACAATGGTATGCCAACAGGATGTGATGATGATGAATTTCCTTGGGGAAAGAATACGCCATCACCATTAGATAGTAAATATATGTATGGTAAGTTTATAATACTAGCATTTTAGCATAGATATGTATAGTTTGATAATGAATTAAAAAATCAATCGTATATCTTTAATAAAGGCATTTTCTAAAGTGTTCGGTTACAATACCAAGTGGTTCCTAGGAGAAAAGAAGTCTATGGTAATAAGCATTTCTTTAACACATTAATTTTCCTTTCAGTTTGTCATGCTGAAATGAACGCAATTGTAAATAAGAACTCTGCGGATGTCAAAGATTGTATCATATATGTTGGATTATTTCCGTGTAATGAGTGTGCAAAGATAATAATACAATCAGGCATCACCGAGGTTGTCTATTTATCTGACAAGAAGAAGAATAAGTCTGCTTATATTGCTTCGAAAAGAATGTTTGATGCCGCAGGGGTCAAATATAGGTATGTACTTTCTACTATTTATTTAGTGTTTCATAATGATATAATTAGTTAACTATAATTAAACATCATTAGTTAATATGAAATATATGACAGTATCTATCATTGTCAGCTCATATTACCCATCGAAAGGCTCAGAGCTTAACCTAATGTGATAAGGCCTTTGTTTAATATATGAATTAGTTGATTTCATGTATACATGAATTTCTTTGCCGATATATATAAGTGGCATTACTAGTTTGATTGTTTAATTTAAATGTTTTGGAAATTTCCATTTACTATTCTGGGTAACTTTGTATAATTTCTAAAACAAGAGTTGTTTACTATTTAGGCTGACTTAATTTTTTTAACATTAGATTTTCGTTAATTTATTAATATTAACCCTACCAATTAAGCTGGAAATAGTTTGTGTTAGTATATGGGTCATGGTCTGCTTGATGACCCCTCACTCTTATAAAACAGTCAAATGGTATGATTTGAACTCACAACCACTAATTCAGTAGTCAAATCCTTAACTATTAGACAATTGGCATACTGTTAATGTTTTATTTATGAAATTTATTGATTTTATTGTTTTTTTTCTTCAGGCAATACATACCGAAGAACAGTAAGATTGTCATCAACCTCACAAACTTTGACTGGGAGAGCATGAGTCCATCAAAATGACTAAGTCATATGTGATATGAATTTACTTTATACATGATTTACGTGATATGACAATTATGCTTTAATAATGTAAAGAGACAATATTATAATGAAATAAAACAAAAATATGAATAAATTTGTAAAATAAAATTTTATTACTTTATGTACAAGTTGAGGAGGGCACAATACTCCAACCATACAACCAAACAGAAAACCAACAGCTGTGTCCCAAATACATTTACAAAATATATAACTGAAAGAAAAAACAGAATTTGCGTTCTTATTGAAATGAAACTTGTTCGCGACACTTTTACATTGAAAAAAAAAGTTAGTCAGATGCATAATTTTACATAATTTTTTTTTCAATACAGACAAACGGTCGTCGCGGGGTGGAAAATAATTTGTCTAACTAAAGTGCACACGGTTACGAGAGTATTCATTTATATAATTATTGTCCAAACTTTACAAATATCTACAGTGAATCAGAAGTCAACAAAATCATATCGTCTCGGCCGACGGCCCGCAACATTGCCACACTGTAATTTAAACAGACTTGAATAGATCTGGTGTTCCAATGTTATTGTACAGTAAAAACTTAAAAATTAATTATTTATTTACAAAGCGTACCTCACTACACTTGTCAAATATTGCTTGAGGTTCGTCTTCATTTAATTGCCACACAATTTTTTACTTTATTTTCTTTTTTACATCTAAGAGCAGTCATTAAACATTACGAATCTTAAATACATTTGTTAAATTGCATTTTATTGAACACTTCAGAGGCCACACATTATTAATTTATCATCGGAAATTAAAAAAAGTTCCATTATATTAGGAACATCCTGTAAAGTCGGTTAAAAAAACACAGATCCATTTATCGAATACAATCGCCTTTTTTTTGCTATCGGAGTTTAAAATTATTACACTGCCAAGATATACTACAGCAACACACAGTTTTCTTTGTGAAAAGTCAAAGCGACAATACATTTTTGTAAATTTTAGTGGAAATACAAAATGCTCGATTAATTTAATAATGAGCTTGTATAAGTAACCAATCAGAACATCTTGGAAACTGCATTTTTAATTTTTGAATATTCAAGCATTGTACAATCGCAACCGTTCGCGGTGTTTCACTTTAAAAAAATCGCCGCGTTCGCAAACGCCGCTTCTTACAAATTAACAAATGAGAAAATAAAAACCGGGTTAATAAAAAAAAATTAGTCGTCTATATGATCTGGTCAGTAACAGAGTTTTTCTCACAAACATATTCAAAAACCCCATCCTATTGGGTATTGTGACCGAATCGTCGACTCAATACGTACGGAACGTTCAAGCGACTGTAGTTTTTAAAGTGGAACACCGCGAACGACCGCGTTGGTTGTAAACTAACAGTTTTAATATATTTTAAAATACCATCAATTTGTAAACTCATTTACGAGAATTTTGAAACGTCAATCGAAGATTTTGTAATGGAAATAAAAATAAAAGCCTATAGATTTAAAAATATTGAACATTTCGAGAAAATAAAAATCATTCAATTTGTGACTCAGTTTTCGTTTCTAAAGATTTTATTATTATATTTTGATCTTGAGGCAAAATTAGCATCGCACAATTTGTTTACGGGTCACTAAGAGACAATTTATACCATGGGATTATTTTACTTAAAGCATATTTTTTTACAAACAGTACAAAAGAAAACATAACCTTATTTTCGAAACGAGAATTTTGTATGAACTAGCAAGTTGAGAGGAAGAAGTCGGGCCAAATATTTCCTAGTAAACTCTGAACTTTGTGGGCGATTATGAGTTGAAGTAATATTCGGTTTTGTAGTCACCTTAGTATATATTTATAGAATCACTGGCTCGTTGTCACAAATGGTCGCACAAGAGATGCCACACACAATTGCGCTCAGTCTTTAAATGACAATAAAATTGAAATTTAATGCTATGCCACACACAACTGCGTTGCGGTGCATCACCCGCGTGGCATTTCCCTTGTGCTACAACTGACGCCCCTATCACATGCAATGTACCTACTGTATAGATACGAACACCTCAGTCATTTAGACATATTACAAAAAAATGACTAATGTTTAACAAAATATCTGTTATTAATTATCCAAATTAGTGATTGCCGGCAACAAAACCGATTATCACCACACTGCGGGGCAGTTCCCACAGGTCGCTGGGACCATAATCACCCACAGCCGTCGGCGGGCCTCAGTTGTTGACGACCTCCTTGGGCTGCAGCGGCACGTCCTCCACGTGGTTGTCGTCCGCCGAGCCGGGCGGCTTGAACGCCAGCGCGTACGGGAACCTCGTGTGGCACGCCTTTATATATTGTTCTACTTCGGTGTCGCAAGGCCCGAAGTCACCTTCTTTGAGACTATCTAACACTTCCACACAACCCTAGAGAAACAAATACATTTTGTTTATTATACAATTCCCAGCAGAAGCGCTGTGCAAGTTTTTTCCAGTTAAAAGTTTGGATAGGTGGATCTTTGTTAGTACGTAACTCGAGAACGGTTGAAAAGTTTTGGATGGAATAGAGAACGCAGATTACATTCTGCACCACTGGCTACTCAGTCCGCCATTTTTTGTTACGCGGAAGAAGTCGCGGATGACAGGTAGTATGGTGATAGAGATATAGCTCGTCACCTCAATGGTAAGGTCCGGGTAGTGCATGGCGGTGGCGTGTGCGAGCGCGTCGCGCGTGCGCTCGGGCACGAGCCGGCAGAGCGCGCGAGCGCCCCACAGCGCGGCGGCCTGCGAGCCGCGCGCCGCGCCCGCCATGAACTGCTCCGCCATCTGCAGCGCGCTGCGGCCCTGCATCATCTGCAACACATCACACTACTTATATACGAATACA
The DNA here is from genome assembly GCA_027563995.1 of Papilio gigon. Lineage (NCBI taxonomy): Eukaryota > Metazoa > Arthropoda > Insecta > Lepidoptera > Papilionidae > Papilio > Papilio gigon. The sequence goes on along the minus strand of JAODUI010000015.1, from coordinate 1,600,068 downwards.
CAGTTACATTTCTTGTGAATATAATTTACTGTTTAACAATGAAAAGTAAACTACTACGTGTTAAAAATGCACGCCATCTATCGGCAAAAAGCAACATATTACATTGGACACCAGTAATTTCTGTTTAGATTAATTCAAGTCTTTAGGAGTTTAGGCGAATATTCTACTAGATTTTTTTGTAAATCTACATTCTATATAACTTGATATGTAGGATCCTAGCAAGTACGACAGAAATTAGAAAAAACGTTTTCATAGAAACGGCCTATAATTTTGTTAGGTTCTAGGCTTTATATTATCATGCTACTAAAGTTAGGAGGAAGGTAACTTGGAATTTAAACTAGAATTTTGTAAGAGTGTAACCACACTGGAACTGGATAATGTAATGAGACCTGTTGCGTCTCCGAGTCGAGCACGGCGGCGACGTGCTGGTTGAGTGTGGGCCGCGCGGCGTCCAGCCACACGTGGAAGCGCAGCAGGCAGTCGTGCAGGTGCTGGTGCCCGCTGTCTAGACGCCACGCGCGCTTCACGCTCTGCAGCATCAGTAGCGGCTTTTCTGAAGACAAGATACAACACGTGTGGTGTAACAACAGTTTCATAAAACACACGCCGTGTGTAAACATAAGACAGTGGTCCAAACATTGCGGGCCGCACATTCGTGCCCTGAGTAGTTGACACAACCAAATTATTTAATTTTCTTATCAGCTATTATTGCACGTTTCCCACGTAAGTGTAAGTTTTTTTTTAAACTTTATTTTGGTTACAAGCAACAGCAAAAACTTCTTTATGTTCAATGAAAATATACGTTGTTTATAAAAAAAGGTACTTTTTTTCAAAATGTGAATGTAATTCGAAAGGCCCACTGATCGCAGTTTGGCGACCACTGATATAAAATACAAGCAGTGTGTGTGTACGAATCGGTTACTAAGACATACCAGGGGTTACTAAGGGAGACCGGCAACCGACTCCGCGTGCGGCAGTAACAAAGTGAAGCATAATGTAATAATTACCTTTCCTAAAGTATATTTCGAAGGCCATTAAATGTGTTTCTATTCTGTCCGCGCCGAGCGTGCGCAGCGGCAACAGGAACTTTATTGCTTGCTCTAAGGGGTCATCCGCCTGGAACACATCGATAAACAATTAAAATGAAAACTGGAGTGAGCATTAAATACTGTTTGATTACATTAGGAGCCGTTCAGGTATTACGCAAGCACTATAAGGTGCCGGGGGAGTCTTTGCTTTGCTTATTTTTTGTAACAAGATTCCGTCAGCAGTAATGTTACTTTTATTACGTGAATCATTTAAAAGATTTGTTGAAAAATTCATATACCAATTTTTACATCAGCATAAGGAGGGGTCAGAGCTTCGCTTACTTTTGCTGACAAGAGTCGGAGGGGGGGGGGGGATAATTGTGTTAAATCAGCTTACGTAATACTTGTACAGCCCCTTATCACTATCGGCTTTTCGTATGTATGGATATAGACAAGAAATAGTTACCCTGGCCAGCTTGTCCGGCACGAGCTCGTCGAGCTGCGGCGCCTCGGGGTCGCCCTGCTCCTGCTGCTGTCGCGCCTTGTGGTGCTGCTCCCGCTTCACCTGCAATCACAAAGCTTATTTAATCTACTATTGGACATTGCTTCGACCGACCCGACGAAAAGAAAACATCTTTTATTTCCTGATGATTGATAATGGCAAAGGATCTTTAGAAGCGCCGATAGTCTAATGGTTATAGATACGGACTACAGATCTAGCGATCGTAGATTCGAATTCCGTGATTCGACTATTGTAGTAAACGATATTCTAGCACTAACTTTATCAAGCTTACTTCAAATGGTTACAAGAAATATTACCAAATTAACAAAAATCTACAAATATTTTAATTAAAAAAAACTCTATAGACGTAATATTTTCCTGTACCGAAGTTTTCTGTTCAAAGAGTATTTGATAATCGTGTCATATCTTTGTTCATACAAGATATATAACATACTTGAACCTGCGCCGCCAGTGCGCTCTCCTGCTCCGCTTTACGTTTAGCTTTTCTCTGTTTATTTCTCAGTTTCTTCAACTCGGACGGCGCTAGGTTTTCTGAAAAGAAAAGATTATCTACAATTAAAATTTAATCTTACAATATTGTATCAATTAAAAAAAATAAAGAACATGTTTAAGCATACGCGTTAATGTGATTAACTTAAACCTTATTCATAACAGCAGACCGTAAAAGGCGTGAAGGCTTAGTTGTATGAAAATAAGTGAGCAAACTACGGCCGCGGGGCGAGCTATTCTTTGCCTTACAAGGAATGATTTGATGAATGCTCTGTTCACTATTGCAAGTTGGTTCTTAAAAAAGCGTTAGTATTTGAGGTGTAAAATATATAAATTAATGACCCCTTCGACGAAAAGAGTTACAGTGTTGCAAAGATCAAGAAATTATATTCTTCTTAATATTGTTAGTTAGTTACAGAACAATATTTGACACACATAGTTTGTCCACTTTTTTATTTTTAACTGGAAAATAAATAATTCGTCTGCACCACAATGAAACAGTTGATGTAAACGTGTGATAAATTCTCGCGGTCCCGTCAAAAATCCCGGTTCCCAGGCGTGCAAGTAAGTTTGTAATGAAATTTATTATAGTTTCAAGTATTTATGTGGCGCCAGGGGTTTATCAGCTTTGGCTACCTTTGTCACGCTGATTTATATTGAGATTTATATCTTTATTTAATAAAACTTGAGCAGGGACAATGGGCACTAACATAAATTTAACGTAATGGATAGATATATATACTTTACTTCACTTGACGCATCTGCCTCATATTATACGTAGGAATAATATTTTAAATAAATGTGACTTAAATACATAAATATTTGTAATGTTTGTATTCATTTCATATTGTCTACACACTCACGTAGCCGAATGAGATAGACAGAGATTACACGCAAAATACGCACTAGTCGTGGAGTTGCGGAAAACATAGCTCCAACTACTAACTCACTAACGAGATAGAGATTAATGTAATTACTTTTTATATACTTGGTACGAAATATCAACACTAGCACCCTTAGTGATCTTTTTTTTTATAAGAGAAGCGGCAAAAGAACGGAAATATCGCAAAGGTGAACATCGACAGACATCCGCATTACTAGAATAATAAAGTGGGGCAGTATTAAATAGTGGTTGGCGATCTCGTGTATCGGAATCTAAAACCCACTTTGGTTCACACAGCGGAGTAAGCAGTTATTAAGAGACAATGTTTGCAATCGTGTCACTTATCAATTGGTTATAAATTCTAATTATTTATATCTAGGGCGACTTCTCAAGCGGGTGCATTGGACGCAATCTGTCGCCAACGCCTCTCGCCTGTCGCACGAGCTGACGATAAAATAACGCGAAACGATCTTGTTATGCAAATATTTAGATTGAAATTCTTTAATGTAAAATTGGTTTAGTACATAAAACCTTGAAGCTGGCATGAGTTAACAAACTTACATAAAAACTTTACATTTCGACTATCATAAAAAACATCAAACTAGATTAAGCTTTAAAGCTCACAATAATAAGAAAAGCCTAGAACTTATATACATATTATAAGTCTTTGTCTGCCTACTAGCCAAAGCCTTTTTGGAATACATAAGAAAAAAATATTAAAACTTGATTCTATACAAGTTATTTTTACGAGCATTTGTAAATAGAATTATTTAACGATACAAATAAAATGGCATATTACATGAAATTTGACAGACAGTACAATAACAACGGAAACATATTTAGGTGCAGAAATGATGTTCAAATGAGCTTAACATCACTAACAATGCAACATCACTCTCTAAATAACTGTAATTTAAGGCATTGTCACAAGTCCAGTAAACACGCATTGGGTTCTACCCACTTTCAATTGGTGAAAGTAAATGGTGAAACTTAAATAGAAAATAATGTGCAAATTCTATTGAAGTTTAGGAGACATTTATATACTTAGAGACAGATTCGAGACGGTCACTAATACTACACGACATGACGTATATAGCTTTTGTCTCGACATTTTACACTCGCTTACACTTGCCTATGGATTTAACACGCACTAAGTTTAGTTCAATATTTAGACAAGAACAAAATCTATTACTCCATTAATTGCGAAGATTTGTTATAGAATACATTGTGAAAATTATAAAGGAAAATAACTAATACACTAAACACACAAATATATTCATTAGATTTGACTTTAAGAATACACATTCAGTATAGTTTATCTAAAAAATAGACATAACCGAAGATCTATGACTGCAGGTAAATGATGCGAGTTAAACTTCGCAAGAACCTCGTATTAATCGTTTACATTTTAGTCAACACATTAATCATAGTTGGTTACGGCTACTGTTATAAGTGATCACTTTTTCAGAATATTGCCGATATCCTCGACACACTTTCGCTTAGGGCGCCCCCTACCCGCCAATAAATTATGCAACTGCCGACTTGTTTATAGCAAAATAACAATTTCACGCAGTGATAGTTTTAGTTATTTTACTAATTTCATAAACGTGTAAGTTTTTTTTATTACAAGATATCACCAGAACGGCTTCATCGACCTGGGTGACATTTGTCATACAAGTAGTTCACAGTCTGAAAGAACCCATATTCCTCGAGGACAGAGTCACAAGCCACATTTAGCAATCTTAAAAAGGGATAAGTTGAAGGTCGTAACAATTTTATAAAATAAACTAGCATAAAATTGGTTACATAAAAAAATCACATTTGATGATTTGATAATGTTTTCATTAAATTCCGAGAATTCACTAGAAAACATTTGACATGGTGTTTGATCAATTTTACTTTTGATAATCAAATTAAATCGAACAAAACTCGCGCGAGAATAATAACTGAGTATAAAACAAAGACTAAGCCAATCACTACTTTGGACGAAAAAAAAATATCACATCTACATCACCAATGTATAGAAAAATAAGTTAACAAGAGTTGCATATGATGAATTCTTTAATAAATATCATTATTTATATTTGCATTAATTATATTTATCGTTAATTAATGATTGCGATCGGATATTATGGAACCCGGAACCGAAACGTCTATTTCTTCGGCCACATTTCAACCTGTTCCATATCCGGTAGTTCGTATTTATTATCTGTCTAGTTGACCGCCGACAGATCCAGACCGCCTTTCCAATGCAGTTGGGCTTGGCTAACCGCATTTATAAATAACAATATCGCTTATCTATGTTCATAACATCGGTCTCTCGAGTGCCGTGAGAAACGAAATTGAAGCCATTAATACAACAGGTCGAAATCGTTCTACGTTATTAAAATGCTCTCCACTGTGATCCAAGTCAATCACGATATATGACTAGATATGTTAAAATACAACTGGAAAAAGTGATAAACTCGATTTATTATATTACCTTAATTTCCGACCTCACTCAGAGTCTAAAACTCGAAATCTACGGTCTCTTATATCAATTAACAGTACGCCAACGAGACCATAGTTACGTGTGCGGCATTGTCTTACTCGATCCGTCGCGTTCCGTTCAAGGTTTTGTCTTGTAATTGCTTTACTTCTCTTTTTATTACTTACGTTCTATACGTGATCCTGTATACCCTAGTTAACTAACGAACGTCTTATGAGCGACCACGTATCTTACATAAATTTAATGCATGTGTTGAAAAATATGTCAAGCAGTACGACAGCTATAGATCAACAAAGTTTTTTGACCCGATGGCCATAAGTCAAACTAAATTATGACAATACACTAGCGCCCTCTATCAATGTCAAAAAAACTGTCACGAGATTTTTGTCGACCTGTAGCTGACTTGTCAGGTTTTTTTTTATGACATTTTCTTTGTCTGGCCGCACTGACTGACTACGAACTAACCGCAATAGTAGCGCCTCTCCTACCGGCCCATATCAAATTGTCGAACAGTAGTTTATTAAAGTGAATTTGACCCTTAAATCACATATATCTATTTTTAAAGACGAAGCGCCAATAGCGTAATAGTTAACATTACGGTTTTCATTACGTGGCTGAGAGTTTTTAATCCCGCCATTCGAATCGACAAAATCTACCAATATTTTTTACACGTATTGAAAAAGAAAGATCATCACAGGTATGGCCTATTTTATATGAGCTTTCCGGTAGTAGAAAATCCGCAGTGAAACGTGTGTGTGGGGAGTACCTGTCATGGTTTGAGTGCACAACATTTATAAATCGCGTCGGAGGCGGATTTACGTAAGATCATTGTGCCCGAATGCGTCTAGGACACGTCGCATACAAATCGCTGCTCCAATTCACTCGGGTTTCGCAAAACTAATGAAACTGCGACCGTGATGCACGCCACTCTATGCCCCGACAGGGGTCGCCGGGGTCGGCCGTGTTTGTAATTAAAATGTCCAAAATTGGACATGTAATTTGGCAACATTAATATCATTCACGAATTATTATGTTATGTGAATTCGCGTGTCGTGTACTATGGATCCACGTTATTATTCCCATATAAGTAATACCGTAAAGAATGAAAAAAAACATGCTCTGCTTTAAAAAGCTTTCAATACTTTCATCAATGGAAGAAAATTAAGGAAATAATACTAAGGGTTTGTTCATGTAACGATTAAACGTCTACTTTCTTTTGTTTTTCATATCCAAGTTTCAAGATAATTGTCATGACAATAAATATATACCGCGAACTGTGTTAAAACTTGAGTTAACAGCGGCGAGGTCACTCGTGCCCATTAGCCGAGCCAGACATCTGACGTGACGCAGTAAGACCCGACCTGACGTCTCTTATCTACTCTGCTCCAAATGTACAGACAATTAATTACTCATATATGATAAATGTAATTATTATTGTTAAATTCGTCTTTTAACCTACATAAAATAAATTTAAAATATAGAGAAAATAATATTGGTAACATCTTAATCTAGCACGACATTGAATGAGACTGCTGAATCATTCTTTTCTCGCAGCGACAAAGTCCACAGTTGGCAAGTCATATTTACTATCAAACTATACCCACAAAACAGTACGGATTCAATCTAGATCGTCACTTGTCACGAACACATCGGATTTCAAATTCAATTTGCAATTAAACCGTACGAATGTGTTCTAACACATAAAGATTTATTTATACAAAAAAATATTAAACTTTTGTTACATCAAAAGTCCATGAATTTTCCAAATAAATATTCCATTTAAAATCTGGAAGTTTGTAGTTGCGCAAATGACTGTACTATGCGGCAATAAAACATTTATGAGAGTCGGTTAATCCAACAATACAGCGGAGCCCTTAGCCGCCTAAGTAATGTCGCAACCTGGACCGGACCTGCTCTGAAACCGGACAACTGGATCGAGTTTCACGTGCACTTCGACAAGTTTCTATTAAGACTCAGGTATTTACAACCTTAGGTCAGCGGAGTTTAAAAAAAAGTTATACTTGTGGCGACTGAAAGGCGCGCACAATCATACAAGACTCTAATTGCTACACTTATTTTAAACATCATCATCAACGTAAGGTCGTCCACAGCTGAAAGTAGGCCTCTCTCATCGATTGCTACGACAGCCGGTATTGCCCCGCCCCCATTCAATGTACTTCCGTAAATATACCGGGTTGTCCATGCCACACTCGCGTGTCATTAATTGGTTACCAGGAGAATATCTTTAGTGCGAAATCGGGAAATCTACAAAAACAACCATTTAATCATTATGACCGTGACATTATATGAAATAGGTTTCACTGAATTGTTGGGTATTAATTTTTTTGGAAAATATAAGGTTTTACTTAATTCATCTATAATTTAGAAGTCATTTATGAAAAATTGCCGATGATAATTCCTAAATGTTGAGCAGCCCTGAATCCAACTGTTTGGAAACACCTCGCCCACCTGTCACAATATCTACCTTTACGCTTGTTCAAACAGGTATGCCGATCTTATGAAAATATTTTCAAAGTGTAGTTAAGTGTGGTAACAATAAGATACGTTATCATATGTCATCGATCTACATACATCGGCTTGTTTTTAAATACACGTAAAATTCGAGAACAGATGTCGGGCCAGCGACGCCAGGTGGGGCAGGAAATTGCTTGAGTGGAGGCCACGATTGGGGACCAGGAGTGTGGGTCG
>JAODUI010000015.1:1571120-1587766 GCA_027563995.1 Papilio gigon | reverse complement strand
GTACCGACTAGTTTCGAGCCCATCGGGGGCTCATCTTCAGGGTGAGTGGGAACGGTACTATCGCGCGTTCGCGGCACCTCGCTCACTGTGAACTACTAACTACTAAACTAGTCGGTACTGACACCGAGTTGCACGTGAGTTAAGCCGTTTTATAAGTAGTAAAATGTTAATACGTCAAACGAAACCTTTATAACGAAATTGAACGAAAATAAAGAAGAGGATAAATTAAAAAAAAAATCATAAACTGTTTTTATAAAAAAAACTTTTTGCTTATTACGTTCGAATTTCGAACAATGGGCAACCAACAGTTTTTTCTTTAATTATGCAAAATTAATTACAAGAAGTTTGATGTTTTGGACAAAAAAAATCCCAATGAATCTCAGGTTGTCTAGAGAAAACTATCTTACATTTAGTATAAAGATCAAAGTTTTCAAACATTTTCGTAATCGGTTTCAAATTCCAACATCTATTTTATCAAGTCAAAACTCCGCTCCCATGTCGTGTAGTAGTCAAGTTATTAATCTATCACTGTTCAATATTGTGCAATAATATTTGGACAAGTTAAACACAGTTTGTCAAACACGGAGCTGGTTCACTTAGTGTCGTGTGGCATGCACCGACGTCGGATAGTTTAGTTTGAATAAAAGAAATAATATTCAAATATCTAACTATTAATAAACGCATTTCATTCCTTCTATCTTCTTTCTTTCGCACATCTTTATCCTAACTCTACATCTCTTGTTCTAAACATAACATACTTTTAGAAACGCACCGTTATTCCCGTTAATAAACTATTAAAACTTTCGTGAGACATTTCACTATACTACTTATAAAGTGAGTCTCAGTGAGCGACGGGCCGCGAAAGCGCTATAGTACCGATCCCATTCAACCTGAAGATGAGCCCCCGATGGGCTCGAAGCTAGTCGGTACTGACACCGATTTACACCTTATTCCCGTGTTTACAATATCGTTAGAGAGTCGCCAGTCTAAAAATACCCACATTCAGTGTACAGTTCTTTCTTGAAAGATATACCAAAGAAGATAACTAAAAAGTATTATGCCAGTTTCACACAAGGGTAGAACAGGTAGAGTAATAAACAAGACAGTATTGCGATTATTTGAATATACAGTAGCCACACACGGCTTATAACAATTACGAAACAATATTCATAACAGCATCGATAAGATATATGCGATTTATTAGTCTACTTTCAATCCAATAGAGTTCTGTCACGACGCAAGCATTCAAATACTGCAGTGTCTAGTGTTCTGTCCTCGTGTGATTATAGTAGTACCGAGAAAAGGACAGCTACAACAATTTACGGCCTCAGTATAGGTTGGAGCAAGGCCAACAGGAAAACACGGGCCAGGCTAAGTGAGACGCGGCGTAATGATCACTTACATCGAATGTAAAAGGGCACAGATGCAATCAATATCGAGATCGGAGATAGTTAAAATTCCTTTAACACTACGTAGCTATTTAATGACAGTTCCAGTTCACCATAATTTGTTTACTAATTAATTAAAACAAATAATAGAAAACATACCAATTTAAGGATACATTCTATTACAAAATATTAAACTATAATTGCAAAAAGTATTACTCGAATTTTAAGACAGAAAGAGAATTTTGAAAGAAGGTTTTACCCAAAGATTAGCTACCTTATCACTTTACATCGAAGTTTACACTAAATACATAGAAAAACAAAAATCGCGTTGGGAATTAGAAGTTCATATGTTTACTTAATTTGACTTTGGAATGAAGCGACCGGTACGTCATGATTCCTTCTTGGCGGTGGGTCAACTCACACACAACACAAGTGCACAGACCACACGGGACTTTTGTATACAAATAAAAGCACATAACTTTAACTTTCTTGTAGCCGATAAAAATGTAATTTGGCATATAATACTTTTTTAGTATCCACTTTAACACGTAAAAGTGTCGATTAAATACACATGAAATGGTTCGTTTTGGTTTTAAATTGTATTTTTTGTCGAATTGATAAACTTTGTACAAAGCAAAAATGCGATCATTGCTAGCTGTGTCTGGTATCTTTGGGGTATGCAGAGATGTTAAAGGACAGTATAACCGATAGTTCAAGACTCGTAGGTATTAAAAACGGGTTAGGCGTAGTTATTAGTCACAACTATTTTGTTACATGTCATTCTTTAAAAATTTGGAGGTTAGATACGGTATATAAAAGCTGTTATTTATAATGCTACCGTGTACAGCAGTGTATGGCAAATGTTTTAGTTGACGTAACTGGGAGCTGGTCGTCCTTCGAACGCTCACGACACCGGCGTAAGGTTGTCGACATTTGACGCATGTCTGTCGTTTCTAATATTAAGGCCCAGCGCTCACATCCACATATTAAATATCATACACTTATTTTCTTACATACTTTACTTACGTGAGAGAATTTATAAAAGAAACTAAGAGAAAAAATATATCAAAGTTACTTTGTAAAGAAAGATAATTATCAATTTATGTTTTGTTTGTTCGTTTCTAAAACGTTGAAAAATCGCACACTTTAAGTTTAAGTGTCCAGTGCACGATAATGCCAAAACAAGAATAATAAAAATACAGTAAAATGTTTGAAAAGTTCCAATAACCTCATTACTTACTCGTAATATATAATTTATGCAGTTTCTTTAACATTTAGTTATCTTATCGTAATTTCATAGAAATCGTTCCAGATCTAAATATGAAAAGGAATCAGTCGAGAAAATCTTTTCTAAATAATGACGGGGCACTTTTACTCGATTAGTATTTCCACATTGATATTCGACCGGCAATATTATCGAACACCGGACGTTGGTATCGATGGCTAGATTTGCTTCTAATATTATGTTGCAACACATCTTTCATAGGTCTCTATTGACTATACCAGTCTTTATTTTGAAATTATTATTTAGAGAGCACAACCATAAAATGACAGTAAAAATTAACAACCAAAAACAGCCGCTAAGAAGTACAACTCATTATACCATTCCAAGTGAACATTATAATAGGTAATGTGAAGAAATAACGTAATTCTTAAAAATAACAAGATATCTGTTCCTGTACTAAAATACCCAAGTGTACGTGATACCACCGCGCCTGATGTGGCGATGCGTAAAAACATCGAATTTGCAGTCAAAAGCCGCGTCGGCTACATGAGCGGCGCCATGTAAACATTACTCAGAAAAACCCACACAATTCCTGTGTGACACGACGCACAGAAATGGAATGACACGGAGTCGCTATGATGACGTATACGATGCGTAGGCGCACCGCGCGTGCTACGCATCCGTACGACCTCATCGATTGAATCGATTGAAAACGCTTGTGACGAAGGTGTTAGGATGTTGACCTCTTGTTTGGTTTTGTAACAGTCCACATACGCGTTAAGAAATATGTTTTTTACTTAGAGCTGTAAGGTTTTTAATAATAAAGAATCCACCTAAATTATTATCTCGTACCCTCACATGTCAAGCATTGACAAAACCTAAGAAATAACTATCTAATCTTCACAACCTTAAAAATTCCGTCTCTTAATAATACTTCACAGAACGTATTCATTACAAAGTCACATACAAATGATTAAAAAAAAATGGAAACAGAAAATCCGTTATTTGCATAAAATATGTATCAGTAGCAATAATATTTAAATTAAGCGATATAAATCATTCAATATGTTTGCAAACAATAGCACTTAATGCCGTATCATAACTTTAAAGTAACGTTTCATATCAATTTCAATCGAAATTAACTTCTGAGCAAAAGGAAACCCACTGTATCATTACACCCACGTATACCAACTTAACTAATTCATACGAAGGACATAAGGGTACAAAATTATGAATGTGTCTTCGCTTGCGGTAAAAATTGGCGAGCCCGCTGACCGCAATGACATCAATTATAAATAACCTCATATGGACCCTAACAAAGACGTCACAGCATAGCTTAACGGTGACAAAGAACATGACGGACTGCTTATTAAACATGAGACGAGTGACAGAGAAATGAATCATACCAATCTCGAGATCTTAGATTGAATAATCATTGACAGTCATAGATTGAAATGAAGTTATCTGACACAGTAGTTTAATGGCCGTGCAGATCTCTGTTAATAAATCTTCAAGGTGCCAACTAAACCGCTATGTACCAATTAGGATCTATGGCAATGTTTACAATTAGTCTATACAAGTTATATGCAAATCTGATAAAGGATCAGTGCTGTGCGGCCACCGACCCAGATGCAAACAAAGAAGGATACAACGTCGGGTCAGCGTAAGGAAACCAAACGGATATAGTTTTACGTTCAAGGGTAAATGACACAGCAGTAAAGGTTAAATGTTTACAACGCAGAGGATTATATAAATACTTTAACCTTGTAATACGTGAAGTGAGGAATGCAAAATATTGTTCGATTGAAATCGATTACCGCGGCCATAGGAACTAATAATCACTTCATAGAAAATCATAGAACACTGCAACTATGCTCATATACTATTTATCAAATGATCTAACACGTTCCGTTGAGCGATGATCAAATCACGCCTTGAACGGTTGAGACAACAAATTACATTAATATCACCATAAAAGCTTAACGCACGTTACAATTAACAGGACAAGAACAGTTCATGGATACAGTAAAATAGTACTTAATAATAGATCGATACGATTGAATATTGCAAACTTAAGAGTACATCGGAAGAAAACAAAAACATATTGTCACAACCCGGAACTTAGTATGCACCTCATCAATAATCAAAGACTAAGGACACAACAGATATCAGTTCGAGGAAACGAAACATGCGTTCAGAATAGTTCATTAGACACGGGCCGTCGACTTTAGGTGAGGCGTCGCCCAGCTGTGGGAAAAAATAAATCTCTCATTGACAAGGACACGGTCCCTCATTGTTCAAAACAAACGTCAGGGATTTTCCAATTGTGGTTATTTGCATAATAGTAGACCTAATCGAAATTATACAAAAGTTAAGAATTGAAACAAAGGGATTATTTTGTAAAGGAAAAACCGGTATCCGTGAAGCGTATAAATAGAAAACAACACATGTTAACAATCTTGTGAATGTTTATCAGTTGAACGCTTTCCAGAGATCGACATCGGAGCTGATGACTCATTTACGAGCATCCTTTTGGGAATTATTCATCAGGCGCGGTGAGGGAGAGAATAACAATTCAATAATTAGATGTGCAAATGTTAGTCACATCTGGCGTGCTATAAAAAATACTGAGATTTACGAACACCGACAAATAGCACCGTTAGGGACTTCGCGTTGCTCCGTTGACATTTCATAGGCGCTTGAGAATTGATTCGTCTTTTGATTACTCTTACCCGATAAAAAAACACATAGCAAATTTGTTGAAGTAAGACTATGCTAATAAAAGACTTTTACATTAATAATATATCAATAAATGTTCTATTTTCAATATATCCATTAAAAAAGACAATCATAATATAAACGGAAGTGGTAATCATTATTAACTAATTAAATTCAAAACGAGAACATTGTATTGAAATGGTTAATACTAATTAATAATCAATAACGTAAATATTATGCATAAAATTAAATATAATATATTAAAAGGGTTCAATTTGTTAGTAAATGATCCAATTAGTTTGTGGAAACACATGAAAACGACCCGGATGCTATCAGAAAAACAATTATATAAAGCATGTAAATTACACCATGAACTTCCTACGTATGCCACGAACAGATCCGTCTTGGATGTAGGATGCTGTCCACCGCGCAATTATTTACGCCAGATGCTATATTGTCTATCAATTAATCACAATTTGACCGAGAACCACATGACGCTCTAAGATTAGCAACAAGATTTTATAAACACACACAATTTAAAACAACGAAAAGATTGTTTTGAGACAAAACTATGACATCGTTGTTTAGTTTATGTAAATTTTAACGAACAGATTTTTTTTTACTTCATTAACAATCCTCCTTCAGTATATTTACTTAAATTATTTTATTGATTTACAAAGAAACTGTACAATTACACGGTCGTTATTGTACATTGGGCCCCACCTTACATTTCCTACCCACGGCCGTAAGCAAAAACCGTTCGGAACTATTAATTTGATCAGCTTTGCCAACATTACGACACGACGTAACGACCTGCCTACGTCGAGTACATGAATATGATTTATACTCAAGTTACATTGAATTTACAATTACGTACTTAAGAGAAGTTATTTGTTTTGTACATTCAAAGTTGCCGTTACTTGGAATTCATACTTTTTTTGTGTATAAAAGGCGAGAAAATGCTTTGTGCTGTTATTATATAGCGGTCTTCGAAAGCTTAGTTTTATTTATTTGCATTATTGCTGTATGTAATAGTTTCTTTATATAAACCTTTTCTAAATAATTAGTAAGCTCTCGGCTTGTGAAAATAACCAATGCATACTTATTCTCTTCCTAGTTGACTAGCTTGTTTATTACAGTTTACTGACCCACTAACTATAACAGCGTAATAATATAAAGCCTAGAACCTAACATAGTTGCAGAGCTTATTCGTACGAAAAATATTACTCACATCAGAGCCGTGGTTGCGAAGATTTTATATAACAAAGTTGAATATTGTTTGCGCTTTGTATAATAGTATGAATATATAACTACAAAATCATTTGCAATAAATATGAGTTAGTTTTTCATAGCCGAAGTTGAATCATCAGCTCTAGTCTGCTTACTGTTGGACGTAGGCCTTTCTCAATGCCTTAAGTTGAATACAACACATTGAATTTTAAAAAATATTTCGGCAGAGTTGTATGAGCCATGGTCAGCCCGTGACCGTCAAATATCGGGAACTCAAAGAGGCTACTCGTGGTAAGAATCCCGTTTCTTACCAACACTATATTAGTAAAAACCATGAGAGTTTTAAATTGTTCACAAATTAAATTGCATCCTTAAATTTTAAATTACATATACATCCGTTTCAAGTTCTTTTATCCTCGTATTAAGATGGAAGTCTTTATAAATTGAGATACATTCTTACAATAAAAAAGTTTATATAATCATCACTTAATAAATCATCAGAATAAATTATTATTAAAGTACCTAACAGGATGTTGGAGGTAATTTATATAAACAATAACCATAAAAACGATTATCGTCACGTAACTATTGAATAAAATATGGGTACAGAAATGCTGCTTATGTACATGCATCATGCATGTATATAAGCAGCGTCGGTGATGCAGTTGTTGAGCTCTTGACCGGACCGGATCGTACTCTACATTGTCCAGGTTCGATTTCCGCCAAGTACCAATATGTTTTCCGATTTTCGAATTTCATATGTAAATACTATATATAAAATAAAAAGTCTCTCTTAGGGTGAAGGAAAACATCGTGATGCAACCTGCGTATATCTATTCAAAGACATGTGTAAAGTCAACCAAACTGCAGTCGGCTACCGTGGTCGACTATGGCTTAGGCACCCTTAATAATAGGGTAAGCTTCGAGCCCCTCTGTGAGAACGTATAGTGAGTTGATGATGATAAAAGTCACGTAGTGACAAGCATGTTTTTGATCTTTAAATCGCTTTTGTTAAACATTTTCCTACTTAAACAATCGTACATTTCTAAGGTAAAATATACATTTAACATTACAAAAGCAACATACGATATTCAAATTATTATTTTTGAAGAACATGAAGTTAATTAACGTAGGATCTATTGATTGATAAAAACAGGAACTACCAGATTCAATTATCATTAAAAAGTTGACTAACAAATTGTGAATACAAGTGCGCATCCTTGACGTAAATCAGTAGAGCCACGTCTCCAATCGAGGAAAATCTCTTGGCAAGGTTTAAGTGTCCGGCTGGACTATTGACTACATGAAAGTTTTACAAAATGTATTTAATCAAAGAAAATAATCTGATCAAAATACAAATATACTTGGACATTACTTTAATTGTTTTTTTCAAAACTAAATCAATTTACATTTTAATTATAAACTGAAACGTGTAACCAATTTAATCATGCCTTTTGCGAATATATCGTAATATTACTTTAAGTCTCGAAAATCACACGGTTGTAAAAAAACCAATCACACTCTGTAAGTATTTTTTATTAATACCAGAGGTACCAATTTGCAACGTGTGACATTTAATCGTGCTAATGTTCCAACACATAGAATTACTAAACACGAAGTTTAGCGGCTAACGGAATTGTGAGGGAATTAATCGAATACATGTAAATATCAACGCATATTTACACTGAATTTCCACATTACACATTGACAGAGCATATTGTCATCCTTGTCTTTATATTTGAAAAAAACAAAGATGACAATATTCTTTTCAGTTCGTCTTTGGAGTTTTACGGTTAGTGAATCGTTTAATTATAAATGATTCGGCATTTTAATCAGGTGTTAATAAGTTACTGATTGCAAAATCTTTTTCAATTACAATACCGACATTTTTATATGGAGTGATCGAAATAATGAGAATACAGTACTTTGAAAAAATATTTACAAAAATGTACCGAATTACGTAAAAAAAAGTGGTTAATATTTTAAATAAAATTCCCGTAATGTTATCAATAGTTTACACTGTTAAAGTACTTCTTAACTATATAGTAAGAAAAGCTGTAGTGGGCCCCACTTCTTACGACATTGAGGCGTTAATGAGGTAAGGGAGAGGAGTCCCTAACGTTTGTATGAGATGTACACCATAAGCCTAATTGTGGAACCATGGCTCTGAACACCGCAGTTATACATTTTACAACTAGAAAGGTTAAGTTCAACTCTTTTGATATTAATTTTAAATCAATAATAACCAAATTTTGACCTTTCGCACTCGTTCACCTCGCGAGCGACCTCTACAGGTCAACTTTCGTGCAATCGGAAGCCGTGACAGCTTTTCTCTACATTTAATTTACTACTTCCGGAACGTGCGTATTGGATTTTAATTTTAGTTCATTGTTCAATTTGTAATAACTGTTTCAATTGCATTCCTTTAGAATTTAGGTTGATGTCACTCACAATTGTAAACGATAAGAAATAACAATACTACACCAATAAACAAGATTACATTTATAAACCAATGTATTGGCTTGTTTGTTCGTATAAAACTAATAACCCATTTGCCCAATTAGCTCTAGCCCTTGTCTGACCGGGATGACACTTGATAAAAATTTCAAGTGCAACTTTTAACCATTCATTACGAATTCGCGATCAGTCACGACCAACATATATAATGCAATGAAACTGTCATATACCTCGGGTACCAAATCTCAGAAAAACAAAAAACACTCGAATACATTACCGGGTCAATTAAACGAGACACGTTTCTGAACTTACCTGAAACAAAGATAAAAATAATTTGAATAAAATATAAGAGACAACAGATTTAAGTTCGTTGGCTTCTTTCATTTAACGTATTTTCCGTTCATTAAATAGATCATAACAAATATATAAACAAAGTATGTCAAACTGTGACATAATTATGCGTAACATTTTTATTGTATAAAGTAAACAGCCATTAAAAAGTATTTTATCCATTAATGCTGCACTCAGAATCATTTCATTGTTACTTAAACAGACCGTTACAGACCGTCACAGTCTACACTAATGTTTAGTTAATTTATTACCCTAAAGGGCCTTAAGGTAAATAGAAAGTAAGGTGTTTAAAATGGCATACACACACATGTTAATGAATCAAATCAGTTCTGCATATTGATATTGTTCCGGGATAAGGTTAAGTAAAGACCCGGAACTGTTGGGACTGGTGCCAGCCTGCGGGCCGATCACTTGGGAACTAGCCAACACGGTAAAGATCCCATTGCGCAGTCTGTCTCAATTAAAATATCTAATCTTGGAATTTTATACTTGTCTTTATAGACTGCGTCATAAGCTTATTTTTTAGTATAGTATTTATATTAATAGATCTTAAGCAGATGTATTCAACCTAGCCAAATCTAGACTTAAGAATCTTTGGGAACTCTTCTGGTATTGCTTACAGGTCAACTTTTATGATTTAAGATATGCATCCATCATTCTAATGACAATCAATCAAACGTTAATAACCCAGCTAAGAAAATATTTATTAAAATATATATATGATTAATTAAAATAGAACTAAAGTATATTTCGAGTGCAAGTAGCTGAGACCTTGGCATATTTTCCATTTCGACAAAGCTCGCTTGTTTACACCGTTACGTTACACATAACAATAAAACATAAGGTAATAATTAAAACTTACGTCAAACTTAACCTTAACCCACTTGAATTGTACAGAATTAGAAGCCATTGCTGTCACGACATATGTATTAACATTTCTGTTCTTTCTTCTTTATGATGGAGACATGGTACCCTAACATAGAGGAAAATAAATTAGACGGGATATCATTGACTTTACTACCGTTAACGATTTTAATGTCGTAGCAATTTCTATAGAAATATTATTGTTATTTCTGTTTTTTAGAAGCGCAAGAAAAGGAAGGCAATATTGTCGTTAAACAAATGTAGACAGTGGGGACTCATAGTAAAATCAATAATTATATGATTAGTGACTAACAACGTATTGTTTATGATCGACTAACAATGCTGGTCTAAGTGGATGTTGCAATTTATCAGATTTCTATGTTTTTATCGTAAATTTAATGAAAACTTGATTAAGACTTGATAAGAAACATTTGATATTTCACAATGGGGAGCGTTTTGCATACCTTGCAAATTATAATGATTATGCTAATCATGGTGGTCATTACCTGCACGCATTTTTCCGGCATGCAAGTGTTAATGTCAGGAGTAATAAAATTTACGAACTGTTATTGTGTTTAAAAAAAATCATTTTACATTCCCTAAGCGTAATTCATTCGCAAAATGTCCGACTCATATCGCTTAGTACCACCATGCTATATATATTTTAACAAACATAAACGTCTTAACAATGTATTTTAGTTACGATGCGTTTGAGTTCAAGTTTTTTTACGAAATATTAGTAGATTTATGTTAATTTACTAAGTTATTTTTACCACTGCAACTAAGATTTAGGCTTGTGCTAGGATAATCAAGGACAATAGTTGAATGGCCGGAATTCGAACTCTCGACCACTTAATTGGAACACCGTACCCTTACCCAGTAGGCTATTAGCGTTTAATTGCTTTTAATTGCATTCGCACTTTACAATATTTACAACAATTATTAGTTTAGGGACATATAAATGAGCAAATGTATCCAAAAAACTGTACACATCTGATATATACTTTGTAGTCAATTCTTCAATATTGTAGCAAGACTTAACAGCTCTAGACGTACACAATTTGTAAAGTTTTTGTTATCGTGTTAATGTTGGTGGCGTGGCAATGATTATGTATGCAAATCATCAGCATTGTGGATGTTACGATAGAATTAATTTAGCAATTATACCGCGCCACTTCTCTGTACACATAAAATAAAATAAAATACTTTTTAGTACTATTCTATAACATCGTTGGACTATTTTTTCAATTCATTTCCACGAGATTTATTTACAAGTATAGTGAGCTGAGACTAACATAAACGTTGAAGGATTATTAGGAGAATATTAGTCATTTTTAATTAAAACAGTTATGTTCCTCTAATGACCAAACATTATGTAATATTGTTACACATAGACGTGCAACATCAAACAAATCTATTTCATCAACTGCTAGTTGAACGAGAGAAGAGTTCAAACAATAAATTAGCGACGAAATTGTACTCGTTGCGTCGGTTGCGTTGCTATTGTGTGATGGGACTCGGTAATTATTTTCGTATTAAAATGTTACCATTAACAATGTTAACATTGTGACATAGCGTTTGAGATATGCGACCGCGTTTACACGAACAAAAATATTTTACTGTTACCAAAGTATTCAGAGACGTGTAACACTGAGTATGGACTCCACTAACTTGCACAATATAATTAATCTCTTTCTCCACATCTCAAGAAAGTGAGATAACGGTGAGAACACTTGGTACAATATTTGAAACTGAAATATTTTAATAAAAATTGTAACGATTTTTCAAAGAAATGTCTTGAACAGCCAGGTCATAACCATAAGTCGTTTTATAGAGCCGACATCAAGACCTTAAATATATGGTGTATCGAGTTTACAATTTAATCATCATATTTTCCTATGTAGAATTTTTACCCTACAAGATAGTGCAATCAATAGATACAAATAATATGTGTTTGAGAAGATTTTTAACAATGGATTGGACCCTTTATAATGCTAAATTAACGCCTAAAAACGTTGATCAAACTGTTAACAAACTATGTCAAAATTACAAGTAAAAACAGACATGCAAAAGACTTCACTTATATCATCTAACACAATAAAACCTTTAACTTAGATACTAGATACATCTATCAATTTAAATTCTCTTCATCATCATCATTATATCAGCCACACGTCACGCACTGCTGAGCGTAAGCGAAAAATTCAAAATTATTTAAATTATTTATTTATTACTTACTATTTCCAAATTCTCTTCATACTAATAGAAATTAATATTTATACAATGTAGTGCAACCATCGTTTCACACGTGATAAACAATCTCCTTTCGTTCATCGTTAACGTCTGCATCAAAAGTGCTGTATTTAAAAGTAACTTTCGTCTTGTTAAAAAAAAAGATAAAATCAATGTTAGGTACTTCTGTTAATTCTTTGTAGCCAGAGGTAACAAACATTTTTTTTAAAATTAGGGAATTAATACTTGTTTAATTTATTATAAGGAGCGATGCTTAAACGTTTTGATCATTTTTGAATTTTCGAGCGGTTTTTGAAAAATAAAAAAATAATCAAAGAAAAGTTTATTTAGCTAACACCGACAATTTTAATCTTAGATTAATATATTTAATTACCGTTTACAACTACGTCAAATGCTCAATAAAATAACCCATTGTCTCATATTGATACAAATATGTTGGATGAATTCAAACAACACTTTATAACCGGCTGTCCACTTGAATAACAACTATACATCTACATACTGTTAACCTATACCCTGATAAAGAATGGAGGGGACGAAAATATGTACTAACACAAACGCCAGTGTAGCGGAGCGACAGGGTAAGAGAACTAATGAAAGGTTTAATTTTAATTTTGAAACATTTCCAACTTCAATAGTACTACACGGATATTTAAGTCAGTACCCCAAGTTACATGACACTCATCCACGTCAACTTGTCATCAATAATTGACCAATGTCAGCCTTTCCATATTTAATTGACTTATTAGTATTTCTTATAAACATAAATATAGCTTTACACGCGATTCCCAACGGATTCTGTTACAAACGGTCGGTGTTAAACTCGTAACTTTTTCTTTTTCTGCGTTAAAACATTATTAGCAACATATTTTATAAAACAATTAAGTTTTATTTAAGAAAATGATTTTAAAACTTCAAAGTAATAATATTAATACTCTTTCCGAACCTAAATTCATAATCATCCTGCCCTTAGGCAGCTCTTCTGCCCTTCTTCCATACATCTCTGTCAGCCGTCATATCTGAACTCATACCCTTCTTACGCATATCCTCTTTCACATAATCCGCCCACACTTTTTTCGGTCTTCCTCTGCCTTTATAGCCATCCACATTCAATCTTATCGCTTAGAAATTATTAACGTGAATGTCAATACTTAGGTTTATCATTGGATAAAGCTGAGACTTTGAAAAACCCTTTTGTATGAGTGTTTTGTCAATGGAAACTCACGGTTGAAACTTTTCCAACGTCATCTGTCATCATTCTCATACAAATGATGTTCGCTCAGCACTTTCCCTTAGCTTTGCAAGAAAGTTTATTACTCGAGCTAAACAAGTTTTGCTTCTAGCATGTAATTACTACAACTAGTTTTACAGAAAGTGAACGCGAACTATTAGGTATAGTACTTGACATTCTATGACTTACTTTTCTTAGTTAAGTTTTTATACAAAGTTAATTACATCTGAATAACTCTCATTGTAAAGTTTTTTGAACTAAAAACTCAATTGTATATTGTGGAATATACATATTTGTGACATTTCATAATTTATTTGTGAAAAAAAATAATTCAATAGTATTACTAGTAAGTAATAGTATTGAATTTGGCAATTTGGCAGTAGCCATATCTTATATTTTATACATAAGAACCGAAATAATCATTATTATTCGAGTGTTTCTGTAATGGACACTTCGATACTAGCCGAGTTTCGAGATTCATTTCTGACTTAAGTAAATAGAGGAAGACATTGTTTTATAGTTTAGAATATTAATGTATACAAGGAAAGTGGCAAGCTTTCTAACAGCTCGGTATCGGAAGTGATCAACTTGAGCTAAAGTAATTCCTGTGAGGTGTTATATTGCGTCGATATTCGTAACTTCCTCGGCAAATGGATTACGTAACACATTACTAGTATCATCTTCACGTGAAAGCGGATGTGGTAATGTTTTATAAGAACATGAAAGTATTTTCATATAATATTTAAAATGTCTTTAAATACAATATCAATAATAAACTTAAGTTATTTAAACTCAAACGTGTAAACTCATAGAGGGTCGGTAGAGCATTTGCTAAGCGTTTGAACGGACCGGACGGTACTGAACACATCCAGGTTCGATCTACGCCATTTGCTAATGTGTTTTTGGATTTTAAAATTTTGTATGTACATCTATCCGAAGGAAGAGATCGTGATGCATGCATATATCTAAGTTATTCAATATGTGGGAAGTCAATGCACTGGACCGGCGTGCTTGACTATGGCCTAGTCACTCCTGATACTGATGTAACTAGGAGCTAAGAGCCTAGGCAGGCTCTCTAGTATCATATAATGAGCTGATGACATGTAGAGGTGATAGGTTTAATTGTAGTACTGTGTACATTTATAACAAACTTTTACGTGACTTTGATTATTTTAATTTGCACGGAATTATTATGTCATCTATAGCAAATTATATCAATGTATCATTTGTAATAGACGTGTCATTGATAAATAGCTTAACAAAGAAAACATCAGCATGATACACGTATTAAAAGAATATCTCCTTTTTTCGTGAGAACCTTGTCACTCAGTTCATTGTGAGCATTTTCTCTAAACGTTTCCAGTGATTCTGCTTCTAGAAGGTAAACAAAGACGTGTATATTGCATAAATTAAAAAAATACACATCTAATTGGTGTTTTTTATATCAATATTGTTTTAATAAAACGATTAAAGTTCATAATACTTCCCTTTCTTTTTTAATATAAAATGTGTTTAGTTCTACTTATCCATTATAGTAGTCTTAGTTATATTTATGAATTTAAATATACATAAACACCACAGTAACGAAGGCCGGTATAAAATATTTAAATTGCCAGCTCCAATTAAAGCTAAATTCCTTCGAGTATCGAAACCAGTACGGCAGCGATTGGTCGCGTGTTTGATACAATACAACGTGTTCGCGGAAAGACAGACCTCGATTTCGAAGCCATAGAGCTAGGATGTAACTTAAATATCGATTCATTTGGGAAATTATTTGAGTACGTTTTTAGATGAACAGATTTATTCATTTTAATTTTGTCTTTAAATAAATTTCAAGTAATGTTGAGTTATACTGGACAATTGCAAATACACAAGCAAGCCTGTAGTCATTTTACTTTTCATTCAAATAAAACTTTTATAGTTACGGACATTTTAGTCATTAAATAATAAACAAGCTCATGCTCAATCTTAAATCAAATACTAACAAAAAAATAAGCTAATTAAAGATACCACAAAGAGTTTCGATTTCCCAGCAATTTAATAAAAAAATTAATAACTTAAACAAATTATCGATATAATAATCTGAGATTAGTAACACATCTCTATTCAACATCCCTCTAAACTTATATCTCGCGTGTATCAAACACAAGTCCACTTGTCACAATATTATGTAACATAAATTGTTACACATGTTTACGACACACGTTTATAAACTGTTTCAGATTCTCACATATATTGCATCATAAATTATCTCCTCTGTAAGTTGTATTGGTTACGTTCTGAGATTTCGATTGGGCGACGTATAAATAAATTACATCGAAAATCAATCAAGCAGACTTAAATGAAATCTTGTTTTATACGAACTTATTTTCTTAAAATTGTTATCTATTTAAAAAAAAATAGGCCACTTTAGCTTGGGCATCTCGGCCTGCCGAGATCGCTGCCGGAAATCGCCAGCAAGATGAAAGGGTTGCTGGGGTTCTTCGGTGAGCTGAGCTAGGAGTGATCCAGCGACTGCCTCACAAAATACGCGCTAGGCGGGTAACCATAGACCGTACCACTACACTAAGTCACGTATATGTCACGTAATTTAAAATTCTATCCACAATTTGCCAACGGTACGATTACTCAAATGGCATAGTTTTTGCTTCTCGAAAAAAACGTTGATTCATTTTTAACTCTGAAACTGTCGCATGGTAACATAAAATAAACATTTATTGTTGTGTTGTGTTATCTCGTAAGCTTTGTCCCAACTAATCAAATTAAGAGTGCCTTGTAGAAATTTATAGTGCGGCGAGTCGCTCACTTGAGTGACCAACGGACCGCGAAACCGCTACAGTACCAATCCCATACACCCTGAAGAAGAGCCCCCGATGGGCTCGAAACTAGTCGGTACCGACACCGATTTACACGTGAGTTAAGCCGTTTT
>JAODUI010000015.1:1548441-1562895 GCA_027563995.1 Papilio gigon | reverse complement strand
TCATCATCATCATCATCATCAGCAGCCTTTGTCTGCCCACTGTTGGACATAGGTCTTTCCCAATGCCTTCCACAGTATTCGGTCCTCTGCCTATATAAACATTAGGTCGCTTCATTGAAATTATTTTGAAACAAATCAGTGCTTAAGTTGATACAAACGTATCTAGTTTCTTAAGTCCGTGATTATAGTCGTTTGAATGTAAAAATTATCTATATAGGTTTGTTATAATTGTAATTTCAATTGAATACGACTATACGAATAAAATATAAAACACTGTCAACTTATTAAAAACTCCTGAAATATTTACAGGGGAAAGGACGAGATAAACCGCAGATAAGCTTGTTATAATAGACCGTGGATATCAAAATACGTAATGAACTCAGAACTAAACGTAAATTTAGGAGAACGTCTGAATTTTCAACGGCTCGTTTGCAGTTGGTAGAGCTTGACAAATTGCATTGGCGCGGTCATAATCCCAGATATATCCAGCCCTCACCTGTTATATAATTTCTCATAAGATTTCATGTAATCAAATGACTCCCGGGAAATTTGGCCCTACATATTTTACTAATGCACATGCGTCTAAATAGATGGATGGTGGGACGTTTGTTACCAGAAATTAAATACTGTCTGGAATTGCGTATATGCTACTTAAGTATTTGTAATTCTGTGCACACGAGGTCGCTGGCGTCACCTATTTTTTTACTTGGGCGGGACACCGTTTGATTTAAAATGTTCAAAACCTAATTAGAAAAATAACGGTCTTTCCTTTTTATTCGTATTATTTTTTTCTAGATAATATCTAGATAAGCTATTGTTTCTTACTATCAATTATAGTGTCACGTACTAGATTTCTTGATACCACGCATAGACAACTGCAATCATAACACATTAGGTTTTACACAACAAATATAAAGCTATACAAAAACTTCACACTGGACGTCCAACATCAAGTGACAGGTGTACAATCAGATAAGGACATTTGCATTTTTTTGTTGTGTACAAAAGAAACATTTTCTCACCACCAGTGTTTCTCTTGTCTTCTAGACCAATGACTGAGTGCAGTTTTAATATTAAAGAATTTTTCTACATCTGCGTAGTGATACCGTCACAGGTACACATCACCTGTCACCGTACGCTGTCATTAATAATTGATGTCGGTCTCACAGACTATCGCTTAGTATGCGCTAGAGCAATGCAGCCGGCCGTCACTCGATTCTATACGTATAATTATAACGCTATATAAATTATAAAGTAAAATATCAATGAGTTGACATATATCATCAAAGATGTTGTATTGAAATCAATCTTATAGTACCGTTGGACTAATTGTTATGAAACAATTTAAATCTCCAACTGTTTTAATAAAAGAAGGGGGAAAACGAGCGTCGGGATCACAAGGGTGATCATCGACTTCCATGGATATCTGCAATACTAGAAGAACCGCAGATGCGTTGCCGGCCTTTAAGAGAGGTACGAGGTTCTTTATCAATCTACAAATTTTTGAATAGTGCCTACATTAAATCTGAACTTCAACCACAAAACAAAGCAACTTTCTAAATGTCTTGTTTATTTCTAATTTCTTAAAACATTATAATTTCTTTTGTATCTTATCGCTCCTACATTAGTGTATACCTATCCTAACAATTACATTGTTACATTCTCGAAAACAATTTGTCCATAAAAGTAGATAATACTAGACTCATTAGCACATTAATTAATTGGCGGCGACACGACACGGCGAGCTGTAAAGCTAGTCGGCGAATGGAAAAATTTGTCGGTCGTATAACATCAACATATAAACAAACTAGTTGGTATATAAGGCGACGTATCCGGCGTCCGTCTATCGCGATCTTAATGGACCGGTCGCTGAGATTATCCGGATAATAAAACTCCTGGCAAGTGCTTGAAGTCACCTGAAATGTGGGTTATTATTATGACACAAATCTACGTCGTAATATATCTTGGAAAAAAGGTAGTATACCGTAAACACGGATAGAGATTAAATTTATATGTAATAAAAATTTAAACAAGATAAATTAAAGAAAAAAGAACTTTTTTCAAACACAAGCTTTTCTTATCAAAGTACATGTCAAGATGCATTAAACGGGCGTAAAACTCTGTGGGGTTGCGTCGATTTATTACAAAGTTCCTACAGCCGTCTTCCACCTCCATCATCAGAACAACACCGTGTCATAATAATATTGTATTGTCATGCAATTTATGCATGCGTGTAAAATTTTAGCTCAATCGGAAACTGGGAAGTGGATCAAATTCCCTTTGAAAAATTAGTTTACTGACACGGTGCAGCTAAATAAAAGCTTGTAAAAGAAAATCGATCATAAGTACAAATACAATCATTATTAAACATGCAACGTATTAAAAAAAATAATTAATAAAATGACTCACCCAGAAAAATATATTATACTGTACTACTAACACACTTGTAAAACAAACAGTAAACATCTCAAACGGTTACAAGTGTAAGATAAAATCTGTGTACCAAAAGGTCAGAGAGAAGATCGCCTTGTTTCGAAGGCTGATGGTCGCTCGGACGCATCCTACGGAACGGTCAAGTTCACGGTGAGCTACGGCAGAACTGGCACTTCCCACGTTATACCAACACGTTACTAATGTTACTTGGAATTACAATCTTACTAATATTATAAATGACAATGTTTACTTGAATGGATACATGGATAACAAACATCCAAACAGATGAAAGGATTTGAATAAAATTTAGAACACAGATAGATTACAAACTAGAATAACGCATAGCCTACTAACGGATGAAGTAGCAGCTAGTAGTGAAAGAAAATGCTTATTGTGGCATATCCTGTATGATCAGGTAGGTTGATAGGAATAAGGATAAACAGTTGTCATTACGCACGATGCAGTTTAATTTCAATTCCCTTCAAATACACTTATTATTACTTTCACATCAATTTTAATCTTTTAAATGTACTTAGCGTAATGGTAACTCGTTCGGCAATATTCAGAACATACTGCGCTGACGCTCTAATGGGAGAAGGATGATTATGATGACGAATCTCGATTACTCAATGATCAAAAAAGGCGGTATTATTGTAGCATATAAGCATATGATATATTAAAGTGATTTAATAACAGAGGCAGTAGCAAGGTCGTCGCCATAATTAAAACTAAATCATTGATCATATTAATAAAGTAAATTGAGCTGTAAATGTTATGATATAATATTTTAACACGACACTAACACCACCTATGACATTTAAATAAAAACATAACTCTTGTCTAAGAATATCAATTAGCTAGACTTTAACCTTGACTTTTTATTTGTAAAAAATCAAAAAGGCTTACGAATAATGCCCAGATTAACTAAACATAACTGAACTTGATTTAAAACATAAGTATTAAGATTTTAAAATATCTTGGGAGGCTTAGAACTTCGCGGGCCTTACGTAGCATACGGGGGAGGTACGCTACACAACGCGGAGCTGACCTTGAGCCAAAAAGATTGAAAACAAAAAAAAATACCTTTAGCGTCTTCTATTCCTTCAGAAACAGACTCATGCTACATTATAGAAGTATTTCAATCGTTACGACATTTTGTGTAATTTAAAATTATCCTAATTATATAAAAAAACGTGCGAGCAGAACGAGCTGGCGGAGTACTGCGGACGCCCCGCCCCACTACGGGGATATAGGACCTTAAGTCGAGTAAATATAAAAAATACACATTTTGAATCTAATAAATTGAATAAGACGTTAATAGCTATTCATATGTCTGTCTTACAAAGATTAATAAACAATACGTTTAAATATCGACCAATAAATACAGACCACTCGTAATATTACGTTACAAATTGTTTTTAATTTAATAAATGTTAATAATTCAACTAACGCGTCACGTAATCTGATATTGTCGATCTATCTAAATGAATACGATTTTTTATTGGAATCATATTGGTCAACTTGTATGAAACAAAGAACGCTGTATATGTAAAAAAATCAAGTTTTTTTCTTGACCTCTATACATATTTCTTTGCAATATAAGGAGCAATAGCAATAAATGTTAGCCAGTAGATGAGTCGTAATATAAGTATATTATCACCGACTTGTAAACGATCAATATCTTGGTGGCCTATAACTCTCGTTGCCCAGTGACCCCTTGTTTGAACATAACGGGCGTGTCAAGTTCAAGGCACTGTGCGCTCAATAGAAATTTCGACCGACATAGAGAAAGGCTACGATGCGCATTGAGGTCGCCGATATGATCTCACAAAGTCCACCTAACAGATATATTGTCTGACGTAAATGACCTGAAAACTCGGACCGTTGGTTTGCACCGCCGAAACATGTGTTTAGAAACATATAGTTGTCTCTTTCTTTCTCAAATAAAATGAGAGGGATAGCAATATGCCTTGTACATGTTTTGGTGAAGAGGAAACTAGTTGTATGGATGTCTCATTTTAAAACAATCAACGAGGTACTGTTCACCTAATCGCTATAGATCTAAAATTGTTCTCCGGTAGAAAGGGGTCTGATAAATTTAGTAATAAAAAATTCAAGATATACGCTTAATCATTTGTCAACAATTCATCATTGTCAACTATAAAAAAGATACAAATAGCAAACATAGGATTTATTAGACCTTAACCTATCGTATCGATTTATCCAATCTTATCGAGAGGCGATGCGATCACGGAAGCGATATTAAAGATAAAAATTTAACAAGTTGTTAGTTGCAAAAAAAAATGTCGCTTCGAATGAAATATCAAATGTCTACTCCCAAAAAAGTCTAATGGTATTTTAGAACGACCTGTAATTGATTTAACATTTCAATATGCAAATAAACAACAATTAAACCGAGATATAGAACAAGTAATTTCTGTTTTCTTGTTGCAAATAAATGGCGTCAACTAATTGAACATAAATATTTAGATTAGGCTCCATATGCTTTAGAATTCTTATCAATTGGAACGAGAGACGTGGAGATCTTGCGAAGAGATGATGAGGACATAAACAAGAAGATGGTGAGATTGAATGTGGATGGCTATAAAGGTAGAGGGAGACCGAAAAAGGTGTGGATGGTTTGCGTGAAATAGGATATGCGTAGGGAGTGTTGGAGTTCAGTTCTAACTGCTGACAGAGATGTATGTAAGAGTTAGTACATACTATGCTGACCATCAAAAGGGAAAATATCAGGTTGATGATGATTGGAACAAGAGAGACATGACTTACTTGGGCTAATAATTTGATAACATTGTGAAGAATTAAAACACGACTGTATTAATATAAATAGAAAAGAATTAGAAAATCTAATTTTATTACAGAAACAATCAGGCGCTAAAAATACAAAGCCAAAAAAAAACCAACGTGACAATAATTTTCGAGCGAACGATTGTTTTACTTTTTAAAACCTGACAAGACAAAATGGCCGCGCTCTTTATGTAATGTTGTTACCTAAAAAAATAATTAAATTCTTATTTGAGGCTTATAAGCCTATTATAATATAATCTTGTACAAATATATCAGCAGTGGGTCTACAGTTTTGCGTACAAGACATAATTCTATCAACAAAAAAATCACTAGTACTTCAGTAAACAAGCAGGAAGGCCAAAATGAAGCGTTTGCTTATAATGTTTCTCAAACTGACCTAAAGTTATGATGGTGTCAAGTTCGCGACCCGGATTACGGCCGGTAAAAACATTACCAAAGATGTAACCTGTTTATACGCTTGATTTATTTTTATATTTCACACTTTTTTATTGTACAATTAAAACATCGATAGATAAACGTATTATTAAATACGGATTCTATTCAATATCTAAAAACCCATCGATCTATTTTACTTATATCTCAAAGTAAAAAAAAAACCTTCGGATCGATTTTCGAGTTCAGCTTTAACCCTTTAAAGATACAGATGGGTGATGAAAGACTTTAAGATTATACTCGCATCATCTCGCAATCTCGGACCGTGAATGTTTTTCTTAATAACGTTTTAATTTAATCGCTGCGGTTAAACTATAACGTGACGTGACGCGTTACGTTCTAACGCGGTAACCGATTCAACACGCTCTACATTATCCAACTCTACTTGTGTGATGTTATCGAATGTATATGCAACACATATAACAGTCAATTGCTCTTGGAATTTAAATAATTTGTATAAATAATTCTACAGCAAAAACTACAATTAAAAAGTTATGCTGCTAATCGCAGTGAGGTAATTAAAAAAATTAATAAACGTATCGAAATATTAAATCATCACATCAAATTATAAGTGTAAAGAAAACGTGCTGTACAAGAAATAATTTTTCGTCGAAACGATCAATCCGAAACACGTGACCAAATGTTCACGGTTGTAATTTAAAGCCTACTTCTTCACGTAAAAAAAAACTTATAGAAAAAAAAACATTATTAAATAAAGTGTCTACAAATAAACGATTATAGACACACTGCTATCTAACAAATTAAAATTCTTAGAGCAATAGGTGCATAAGTTGAACATTTGATGATTTTCTGTTTGTGAAAATATATTTACGTATAGGCGTTCGTCAGTGGAAACCGACGGTAAACATTATCACATTGTATCAATATTATTTCTTTGGCCATTCAACATTCTGCCTCACATCTGTCCAGTTACATCTTGCTAACCTTGCAGCGCACAGTTGCAATTATGGTTTGTCAATACATGTTCTAGTAAGAAAGAAAATGTAACTTCTAGATTACTAATGAGATAATGACGCAAAATGATTCACACGTAATCTATTTGACCCTAGGACACGTAATCTAATATTTTAGCTAAAATTATAATCATTTAAAATTAGTAAATGGCCGCAGATTTGTAAATTATACATGAATTTAATACAAGTTTACATGTGTTTTCGAAAGATCATTGTGTATTTTAAATGACATACTAAGGGAATTTACGTAAATAGACCATGGGACTTCTTCTTTCGTCTCACATTAGAACTCCGGAATCCTCCGCAATGTGAAAGACCATTGTCGATGAAGACAGTTCATCGATAACATTATAATAAATTCAAATAAATATTTTTATGCCTTATTATTTAATTAGTACAAACCATCACATGTAGCTTTTGACAAATATCTCGAAATAAATCAATGATACAATCGTGAAAATTGGCTCAGAGTTTATAAACGTGAAATTTATTACTTTGGCAGGACGGGACATATGAATGGTCTTAAAATACGATTTGAGTAACAACGATGACTATAAACCTATTAAAAAGCCAGCGTAAATCATATTATATTGACTTTCCTAGAAACTATCATAATGATATTTAAAATCGTCGTTCAAAATATATTTATTGTTGTTTGCTTTTTCGCTAATTTTATTAAAACATCCCACAAATCATCGGCGTCTCGTGACCAACCTTTATGAATAATGAATTCAAACACTGGCGCCAAATCGAAACCGCCGACATAAATTAATATTGTATTAATTAAATAGAACAGCAGTGGCTCATTGATTATTCAAAATTTAATAACAAAAATAAACTTCATTGACATCCAATAATAAACCTACTTTAGTCAAAAATACTAACTATTATAAACTTAACAAGCCTTTAGTATTCTCGCCATGAATTCTAGAACGTAGAGAACAAAACACACTCGTTGTTACTGAGACCATAACAAAAAATCTTTATTACTTCGCAAGTAAACAAAAACAAAAAATTATATTTTTTTTGTGGTACAAAAAAATCCGTTGACGCCGAAACAGCGCGGTAATTAAATCAGTTAAACGCATACCTATCAAGATACCTAACCATATTTAAAAGCGGTAAGAAAAACTTCACGACTAACTGGTTTGCTAAAAAGGCCGTCGCGCTATAAGCGGCAATCACTGAGAAAAAATGCGTGCAAGTTCGAAGGCTTAGAAGCCAGTAAGCGATATATCACTGATATTAGTCGTTTCATAATAAAATTATAACAAAACAAAACTAATGTTTTCCTTAAAAATAGTAATATATAGCTCATTTCTTAACTCCAACTACGGCGGGAAATTGCGGCGTCAAACGGCTGCAAGTCGATAAATACAGTAATAAATTGTCTTGGCGTCCGAATTTTCGCTAATAAAATCGCGATATGTGAATATTCTTAGCTACATTGAACTCTGCCACTATCCCACGCGTGGTTCCAACGAAATATATGACATTAATCAGATTCACTACCATCTATGCCGAATCCGTAACAGTAACATTCCATTTATAATTTTGGCGCCAACATTCTTGACAGGTTGAATTCCGTTTTGTTGCTAAGACATTAAAGTCCTTATTTGGTTGTTGTTTCATTTCTTTTTGATATATTTTAAGATGGTATTTTCATAGTATAATGAACTCTGTCTCATTGTTTTAAAGTTGGTTTTTCATTGAGTTTTTTGAGTATTGTTTTTAGCGGGTTTTCCGCGACCGGCCGGCGTCGCAGCCGCGCGGCTCGCGTGGAATGCGGAGATGACCGCTCTTTCGGCACATTTTGCCTTGCTGATTAGCATACGGTCGCTCTAAAGCGAAAAACATCTGGCGAGATAATAGCTATCATACGACCTTAAAATTTAAATTCAAGATTGAAAAAAAAATAACGAGAAATAAACATTATAAGTTAAAGTGTTGACTTTTCTAGAATCTATTTAAGTATGCTGGGTATATAACTATGTATGTATGAACTACTAAAAGGATGTAGTAATTTGATATTGTTTGCGTCTAGTCGTACGGCGACCTTGTTATTGAGACCTCAGCAAATAAGGAGCCAATTTAAGGTGAGTCACGGATTAACAAGCAATGCGTACTATACCTGTGCAAACATTAGTATTATTAAATCTAGTATATTCAGATTTTTGCGTAGATGCAAAGGTTACACGATAAAGAATCATTGATTTGTAAAAATATATTTCAAACAAGGATTAAGTAAAACGTAATTTTGTTTGTTAAAAAAAAACTTTATTTACACACACTTCGTTATTATACGGTCTTTCTATATTGAAACCAAAACCCAAAAACGTTACAGTTACCATTCAAATTTGTAGTTGCATTAATAACTAAATCACCACTGTTTTCTAAATCAAGCAAAAGCTGTACACGAGCAACACTTTCATACAACTAAGTCGTGTCCGTCATTTACGACAAAAAGCTTAGACGGCGGGAGTAATCGATACATTCCCTTTCTAGCTCCATTTCAAAATGCACTTTCTATTGCACCTACATTGCGTCCGTAGGAAACAGCTGTATCCGTCGCTGTATCGAATATCCGTTTACTACCAGACCATATAAATAGTACTGTGAAAAACAAACAACACTTATAAAAAAAGTATTTTTTTCTTTAATTAACGAATCGATATTTTACAATAAAATCAATTAAACATACCCATAAAAACCCCCTGTAATTAACTGTGTTTCAAACTTGCTAAACAGACAACAAAGCTAATACAAACCCTATTTAATAATCAGTTCAGTTCATTTTATATTGACACTACAGACTTCGTCTAAAATATTATTCTTAAAACCTACTCCGTGTCACGCAAAGCTTTTAGGCTTATATATCCTTATCAGGTCATGTACACGCTCGCTTCCAAATCCGCAATTCCGGCAGTGCGCCGACCCTGGTCTTTACACCATTATGAACCCAAGAGGGCATTGAAAGGCTAGGTTCTAGTATCGAATCAAGTCACGTTTGACGCCAAATGTCAGCGTTTAAATGTTGAAATGAAAATATAAATATTTGTATAGGTATTCTAATTAGAATTATATATATTTTTTATAATTATAATCATTATAAAAAGACCAGATAAGATAGTGCGGTTATAGTAAACCCGACAACAAAACAAAAAATAATTCTCATCCGGGATTCCCCGTCATACAATGGAAGCATTCTACAAATTGGGTCACATCCCTAATTGTTTTTTTTTTTGTAATAAATCGAATGAAGATATCTGCTCAAATAAAGCAATAATCACGAAAACATATGAGACAAAACCATCAAATGATATTCGTGAGTTCCTCTATTTATTCGTTATAAATAATTTATTCTTAGATAAATACTGATGTTTTCCTAGTATCTCTAATAAATTTCACGACACTTTGAAATGTTTGTAACGAAAGAACGTTTGCAATTTATATTACAAAAAACTGTCAATACAAAGCTATGGTTTTATAAAATACGCAGCGTTAATGTCTTATCATCATGATTAATTCTTTATAAACATTTCAAGTTAAGTCAATTAAGGTGCACTGAGTCAGCATCCTTGACTATGGCCTAATAATCCTTAATTCAAAATTGACTGGCAGCCCCTTGGTGGCGACGTATGGGCTGACGTCGAAAAAATAATGAACTAAATTTGAACACGCTCGCGAACCCGTAAACAGAAAAATGATTTGTGTTGGATAGTCTGTTTATCTAGAAAGGTTATAGACTATACAATATCACGCTACGATCTATAGGAACGGAATACTAAATTCCACGCGAAGTCGTGGACACAGCTAGTAAACTAGAAGATGGATAGCTAAATGCAAGTGAGAGTTGAAGGTGCTAACACATCCCAAATTAGACATGTCATAACCAGACCGAGGTTCAGAATTACACCACACCATGGGAACGTTAAGTAACAATTTAGGCATCATAGTGCGTGCATTGATGTTCAATGTCGACGAATGCAATTAGTCCGGTTTACGCAACTCAACAGAATTGATTAGCTTGTTTTCTTACCAATTCTGATAACTCTCGAATAACATTACATTGTAGTCAATCTCATTCTATTTGAAAAGTCAAAGATAGAAATGTATTTTTGTTCCGGTTGGGGAAACTTATGCTTACGATCAAAAACACCACTCTAATAGTAATATGATTATTTAATATTGAGAGACTTGAGAGCGTCGGTGGCGCAGTTGTTAAGCGCTTGACCGGACTGGACCGTACCACATTGTCAGGTTGTCATTGTCCAGGTTCGATCCCCGCCATGTACCAATGAGTTTTTCAATGTTCGAATTGTTGTACATTATCCGACACCCTTACAGGGAAGGAAAACATCGTGTTGCAACCTACAAATATCGGCAAAGAAATACAAAGGTATGTGTAAAATCAACCAACACGCACTGGTCCTGCGTGGTTGACTATGGCCTAGTCACCCCTAATATTAGAGTAGGCTCTTAGCCCCTCGGTGAGGACGTATACTGAGCTGATAATAATGAAGTAAACCTCAGTCAAACCTAACATAGTAAAACAAACCAGGTTGTAGACTTACAAAAACATTCTAGACCTTTCAATAACATTTTGATATAATGGAATAACAACTCTATCAATGATTAACTTGGCTTGAACTTATTTTAGTAAAAATAATCAAAATATAAAGCATCGGGCGATTATATGCAAAATAAAACACGGATGCATACAACCAGTTATGAAGCGGCATCGCTCGGAATGTTAGGAATCCCAAACACACCTAGAGTATTACCGACACAGATGCGTCTGGAACATGCAAAAGCTACATCCGCTTTAAAAATTTATATCACTAATGTACGGGCACTTAATGATAACATTTTTAATAGCTATAGAACGAACAAGATAAAGGTAAATGGTCTTTTATCAATCTCTTACATCTTAATCAATGCCACCTACTCGCCCGGTGTCATCATTGTCATATTACACACATATATTGTCACATTTAATAAAATTGCAAATAATTTCCAATCAATACAGATTTGTGGTTGACGAACTTCATTTTTTCTGCCAAATCACTTACACAAAAAAAACACTAATCTTTGGTTAAGGGCCATTCACGCTATTACCATAAACCTTACGAGTCTCCCTTTAGTAACATTTTTTTTACAATCCAACGCCTTATGCAACCGTTACTTTTAAAGTAGTTTACCTTCGAATCTATAAACCGTATCAGTACGTACCAATATTATTTTCCTCTTTAGGCATGATCCATAAATCCGCGGCAAAACCATTTATCACGATGTTTTGTATAAACTTTAAAAGAAATATTTTTCTATCACCACAGAAGTAAGAACAATTGTCAAATAGAACTGAACACATTATTTGCTTATTATCATTTTCAGTATGGTAATATTTTTGTTGACAATTCTAAACGTTTATATGCTAACAATAGAGACCGTCTTATTCGCTACGCTGTACTCGATGTCAGAACTTGATGTCAATGTTTGTTTCTGTCAACGAAACCAGGTCACAGGCCTTCAAGGTCTTATCTATAAACGTATGAATATTTAATTTATATATAAAATTCTATACCGAATAATTAAACTTATAAAACACTCATAAATATATTTATTATGTTTTATAAGACATATAAAAAAAATTCGTATGGCATTTTTAATCCGTAACCTGAAAATTGTTGATGAATAATAATCATCAAAAAATCTCGAACACGTCGTGTTAAGTAGCGAAGTATTTAACTTAGCTAAGCATTGGATCAAGTAGCACATAGCAACACATAGCAACTGTATCCTTACTTAGTACTTTATGCAGAAACCGAACACAATTTTATGTTTATATTGAAAAACGAACCGCGTCCAAAATTGGAACACATGCCTTTCCATATGTCCTTTATACTTGAAGTAATAAAAAAGACATAACATCGTATCGGGTAGCAACAGCCGGGCCACACATCCGGGTGACCGCAGGCGATGTCCGATAAACCAGCAATGCGCCAAGACCTCAAGATTATACCATTATATAATTTAGGCAGACAGACGCCGAAGCCTGCGGTCCGGCGCCTGCGGGAAGCTGCGACCCTTACCATTGTAAACTTACATACTTTGTAAACAAAAATGACCTTTACACCTACAACGAAAACTGATTTACATTCACGTTTTTTCCTTTATATGAATTTTTTTATTCGAAATCTGTAGTATTTCGTTTTGCGATTAATTTCATACTAGCATACAAATTTGAATACGTCCTATTTAAAACGCTTTTTCGTCAACTTATATAACTAGATGGGATTTTAATATGACTCAGCTGTCAGCTGATTACGATGTTAATGTACTCTTATATATAAATAAGTCATTGTAATGTATACTCACAGTTAACACATTTATGTCCTTCTATACTTCACGTTACCCAGTAAGCACTATTATCAAGGCGATAAATTATATCACTTATTTGTTTAAGACAGTAAAGTTTATTAATAAATGATTGATTCTAAAACAAAACTTATTTTTAATAGATCGACTAATACCATTGGAATGTACATACACAGGAATAACATATAAATATGTTTATTGCATAAAGACAACTATATGCTGTAATTGCTTAATATGGTAATAAGAACCTCACACTGAACTTACGAGCACACAAGTCGAACGAGAACGCATCATATCGATACAAATTCGAGTTCCGTTAGTAGGGGTCGGTGTTGGCGGCAGAGTTATGAAGTGGTCAAACGGTCAAAGCCGAGCGCCGCGGTGTCGCGGAATGCGGTACGGACGCGTCTCGCCGACACCGAACTCGGCACAAACATGATTCCGAGAAAAGGACAACAAAAGTCGAAACTCGTGCACCGGTACCACGGCACCGGCCGGCGCTCACAAACCCCGGACTTGGGGTAAACCGAAAATTATTGACATTTTTATGCTAATATGTTACTCAGCGGTATAGATTAGCAACATATAAGATAGAGTACAGGCCGCAACATAAGGGTTCGAACTCACTAATCAGTTGTCATCTCGCAATCCAGACTCTATAATAACCATAAGGATAAACTTTTCTTACAAGAATTAAAACAAATGAATATGAATCATTCAGAATCCACACACAACTGAAGCTAATATACTTTTCCATAATCGTAAACAAACAGACAACATCAGACGTAATGACTGTGTACATACAGTTTTTTCATTACAATTTTCTTCTTCATCTCACTTAAGTACTATAATAAATAAACTCATTAAATAGTAGCCAGAATACGTGACTTAATAATTTTCGTATAACCGCTACATCCGCAAATTCATACGATCCATCCAATTCATAATACATTAGTAAAATATTCCGATGAACTTAAAACTGTCTAAATTTGATAAACATATTATTCCCTGAGTAAAACAACTTAAGATATGGGGTCCTTGAAAGTGGTAATATAAAAAACATTTTTTTTTTAATGTGGACTGGCAATACACAACATAGTGAATAGCAAAACTTATTACTAAAGATAAAACTTCCCTTACATAGACAATAAAAAACTGTCCAACCTTCAACCTTCACTTCGTAAAATTACCACCAACAAAACATACATCGTATTTATATCTATCTATTTATCTACGCGGATGTAATAAGGCTGTCAATAAAAATGTAATAAAAACAAACCCCCCAAACAAATGAGTCAACGCGAGGAAAACCCTGACATTCCTGATCAAGGTGTCACTGACTCAAGTTCAAAGGTTTCTCTGATGACAGTTTCGCCATATTTTTTATTGTGCTTAACATTTCATTCAT
>JAODUI010000015.1:1518236-1539692 GCA_027563995.1 Papilio gigon | reverse complement strand
AAGAGCCCCCGATGGGCTCGAAACTAGTCGGTACTGACACCGATTTACACGTAAGTTAAGCCGTTTTATAAGTAGTATAATTCTAGATTAGTTCTAAATATGTATAAAGATAGAGTTCTTTGTTTTCTAAACTTGCATTCAACTGTATAACATATTTATAAAAAGATACAATATTTCATTTGAAAGTTAATGCACTATTGAATTTGAATTAAG
This sequence comes from Papilio gigon, assembly GCA_027563995.1. Lineage (NCBI taxonomy): Eukaryota > Metazoa > Arthropoda > Insecta > Lepidoptera > Papilionidae > Papilio > Papilio gigon. The sequence goes on along the minus strand of JAODUI010000015.1, from coordinate 1,539,479 downwards.
CGCACAAGAAGCGTGACTTGAAAACATTGTTACTCAGTTAATATTTTTTATTAAATTGCGCACAATATAACCATTCACCTATAACACTTTAGCACAATCGGTTCATTTAAAAAGTCAAAGGCCGCATAAACTATTGGAGTAATAATATTTCCAACGGTATACAATTGTAAACGATTAAATCGTTCGATACGTTTGGTGTAGCAGTTTCGTTTAATGTTAAAATTGAGTGGAACGATTACGAGGCTCGTGTGGATATCGAAGGCGAAATCGAACGGATAAAACGCCTTTCACAGACCCCAAGCACACCCAATGCCTCAGATCAGGCATTCAGACAATATTTTTTTCAATAAATTAAATCTACAGGCCCGATCTCATTTCGTAATAAAGTCACGAATACGTTCGTTCAAGTCGTTACACGATCCACCCACGCCATTTGTTAAAAAACTAAAAGAATGCTACGTAGTCAGCTCTGACCGAGTCTATATCAACACTGTGATTACCAATAATGCGCTCGTGCCGACAAATTGCAAGAGTTACTACAAACGATTGTTACAAAACGATGGACTATTTCTACGTCGATGGTCGTAGATTACTCGGCACAGTAACGCGACTTACTATAATCGTAGGACCGAGGCTGTACGTTAAAACAAGGCGAATACGGACGGGTTGAAACAAAAAATAACAAGACCGCTTTGTCGCAGGCCTCGATCGGCCTTCCTGTCTCGCGGCCATTACTTGCTAATTTCCAAATTAAACGCTTGATTCTCAATGCCAGCCGGGTCGGCTGTGGTCGCCGCGCGAGTTGATAAAAGGCGGGCATTGGCGCGCGCCGCGCCAGTTCCTAAATAATTACCAGCCGACGTTTTTATCTCCGTCGGTCCTTTCACTCGGCTCACGTACAACACCGAGTTGATTCGATTAACAAAGCGGGCTAACTTAGATAAGTGAATTATTAATTGCCACTCAATAATAACAGTAGACGTGTCAAATAAAATAGGTATACATTGTATTTAGCTTCGCAACTAAGAAATGTATTTTAAACTTTCAGATGGTGAGAGGGGCGGTGTTAGTGGTGACGCTAGCGCTGGCATGTGCGTGCGACTCGCAAGCCAGCGTCCTGGTGCCTACGTACGTGCTGCCGCCCGACTCGTTCGTGCGCGACCAGCGCAGCCTTGCGCCCTCCGCGCCACATGATTCACTACCGGCGGACTCGCAAAGGACGGTCAAACGACTCGTAGGTGGACATATGAAGATAAAACACGACAAGGAATACGGAGCTTCCAAAAACTATATCGGATACGAGGGCAAGACTGAAAGTGGGAAGTTCGCAGGCGTGTATGTGGCCGATCCGTCGGGCGGCACCGTAGGATGGAACCAAGGCATATGGGACGATGGCATGCTCATGTCCAGCGCTGGCGAGGGGAAAGATACCGGAAAAGTGAAAGAAGACGATGAAGAGAAGAAAACGTTATCGGATCAGGTGGCCGAGGGGAAATATGGACTGATACAAAATGAGATATTTGCTAAAGCCCCGAAACGACCAGGAATCGTTAGCTATGAACCTGATTCGGAAACTAGAACGAAGGATAATCTCCAAAGTCTTGGAGGGCTCAAAAAGGACGAGATTTGGCTCGCGGAAGATCACCTCTTAGTTCTCAAAGGCGGATCGTTCCCGGAGCGCCCGAAGGACACGGGGGTAAAACCTTGGCCACCGATCGATAGCTATGAAGCCCCGAGAAGGCAAGTAAAGCTCCCACAGAAACCCAAAGTACCTCCGCCCTTTCCGGTACGCCTCTCCGACGACGGACCGCTCGTCTTCCTTACTCCTAACGGTAGCGTCCCCGCGTCCCTTTTCCCACCCTTCCCTACGGGAGAAGGCGATGGCCCTCTACCACCACCGCCATTCCTCTTCACAGCGGGAGCGCCATATCCCTCGGGTGAAAATCAGAGAAACTCTACTGCCGGGCAAGCGCCGTTGCCAATTCCTCCGTTCCCATTCCTACCTGGGAATGCGAGCGAAGGAACATACCCCTTCCCCCTATCCATGAACGGCTCTTTTCCAGAAGGCTTTCCTCCGGGCGCGGCGTTTCTACCACCACCGAGCAATCAAACAGACCTATACGACGAAGACGACCCTTCGATCTATTATCCGCCGCCTTACAATTTTTCCTACCATTCCGAGTATAATAACAGTGTACCCGCGGGTCCACTCGTGCCTGGAATAATCTTGCCACCGCCTCCAGACTTCTTCGCCCCTCTCGATGAACCCACTACAACAGAAGTAGTGTACACCAAAAGACCCGCCACTACGTCCACTCACTCAAGACCTAAATATCATAGAAAACAATCAACCACGCCGTCTGTTGTGTATCGACGTAAATACAAAACAAGACCAACGACAACAACTGAATCTACGGGAACAACTGAAATTCCGACCACGTTCACAACTATACCGCCAACTGAAATGATGACTACACTTAAAGAGAGGACGCCACAACGTGTCGTGACGCCGCCGCCTAGAAACCCAATCAGAGTACAAAATCTACCGGACGAAGTGACTTATAGACCAAAGACGGAGAAGCCGGTTTACAAGACAAGAACGAAGCTCACTTCAAAACCATTGTCTGTATCTGTATTGTACGATTATCCAGAACAGATTTACAACACAAAACCGCCGGCGACATCGGAAAGTCCTTACATTATTTATAGATTACCGGAAAAAACACCAAATGCAATACAAGACGACATCGTTACCTCTACTCAGGTACCGCTCAGAGCTTACTATTCTGACGATCAGAGTGATGGCATACCAGCGACAAAACTGCAACCTGTATACAGACGTAAACCGAGCGAGAACGCCGTAGCCTCCTTCTATTTTTACGATGAGCAACCCAAAACTTCTCCAGCACCCGAAACTTACTTTGATGGAAGAAATTACTATAAAACTGTACCATCGAATCCGGCTCCGCAGCCACAACAACAGAGCGTCTCCAATCAGAACGGCTACAGTCCGGTAGTAGATGTTTCTTATGGCGCAATCGATGACTCCGACGGACTATTTCTATGGCCGCAGAAACAAGGCCCAAGAATTCTCACCCAAGAGTACTTTAGTGTGCAGAAACCCCGGCCACAACCTGTTTACGTTCAGCAACCGAAACAAAATCCAAGCACATTCTACCAAGAAATTGCAGACATTCGTCAAACAATTGACTTGTTTACTACCAAGAGGCCTAAATCACAAGCTCCACGCAATATAAACAAACAAAAGCACGGCACCCCGCGACCCGTCTATCAATTCAGTTACCAATCTAACCCGAGGCCAGAACAGCTAGCATTCCGTGCACCTAAACTTGACCCGGAACCCTTCAGGCCAATGGTTAGCTACAGCAAGCCTTTCAATATTGAAAATGAATTCAATGCCATAACTCCTTCCATTTCGCCGGTGTACCATCAGCAGTATCTAGTAGAAAATGTACCTGTGACAACAGAAACGCCTATACCTAGCAGATACTATCCGAAAACTAAATCCACACAAGAAATCTACGAGGAAGCTCAAATTAATAAGGAAGCAAATCAAAATAGAAATCACATTCCCGTACAGACGGGCAAACCGGCACTACCCGTTCATCAAGTCAATAGATACCCTAGCACGACACCCAACCCTATAAGTAACGGCTACTACACGAAGCAAGACGAAACTTACTTCGACGATATCACAAGAAATTCCTTTGATATTTTCGGACAGAAAGTGGAAGACGGCGTTCGTGATGTAAACGGCCTTGCGGTAACGCCTCCTCTAGAAACCGTGCGCACCCCCGTCAACAACAATATAAACTTGCAGTACGACTACGAAATCGCTCAATCTCCGAGACCGACTAACCCCCCGTCGTTAGATGGAGATATACTGGTTAACTACCGTCCACCGAGGCCGCAAATCAACCCAAACAGCGAACCGATTACAATCAATCCCAGCGCGCAACTGGTGCAGCCCTCCAAACCACCATCACTACTGGACGACACTCGAGTAAACGACAAATATCCGAGACCGACGATCAATCCGGACAGCGAATTCATCCCTATACCGAATCCTAATTATCGGAAGTCGGCTCAGTATGCGAGCGAATTGGACGACTTGAACGCGGCGCCGCCTTCATTACAAGGGGACACGGACGTGAATTACGAGAATCCTAGACCGGGTATCGAGCCTGAGGCGGAGTGGATACCGCCCGATGGGCGGCGAGGCGCGTTCGTGTCGTACCGGCTGCCCGGGGAGGGCGCGCACGTGTACTTCCTGACGCCGCAGGCATCACAAGCCGCACACGCGGCGCACGACAGGCGCAGGCCGCCTGGATACGGACGGTGAAACCAAAGCTCTAGTCTGAACTGTAACGCCGCACGGAGGCGACCAATTGTGTAAATACAAAGCGCAAATGTGATGTTTAAGTGTCCTAAGTAGTTTAAGGTCAGTAAAGACTAGCGGCGCACCGCGGTGCCGCATTGCCATAATATTTGAAGGAAGTGCGAGGCTTCAGTCGCGCGACATTGATGTGTGGACGACGTTCCGATACGAAATGGACGCTACTAGTTTGTTATAACCTATTTATTAAATTATTTTACTAAGTGACTGAGGTGCAAGTGTAGTGATAATTAATTTATTTATGTATGTCAGTATTCTGTATGAAAAAAATTAGGCTCGCTGCGATGTGATATGAGTGACGGTGTCCGAGAGCATTGTCGTAGACTATTAATAAATGTAATATTTGTTATTATAATTGTTATGTAAATGAATATAATGATAAGTTATTGTGATTTTGTATCTGTATTTTCTTACGGAAAGAAAATAAAATATATTAAAAAAAAATAATTCAAAGCGTGTCTTATTTGTATCCCGAACTACGACAACTTAGACCTGTGCCGAAATACTATAGGGCTGTAAATATAACATAGACACACTGCTTGCTAGAGATGAATAGTTATGAAAATAACATCACTAGAATTATACAAAGTAACAACGCCACTATATTACAGCAAAAAAATATAAACAACTTAACTGAGAATTAAATTAAAAAGAGTACATAAAAACAGTGACAAAAACTTTTAGGCTTTGTAACACTAAAAGCGAGTAATTGAACGCAATAAAGCGATGACGGACGCAATACTTTTTATACAATATACTTACGATATGACACAATAAAAAAAATATCAGTACAAAACTCACAAGCTTATGTGTGCTGGCAAGAGACGTTTACACGGTTTTTTAAAGCATGTAAGACATACAAAAATGCATAATTAAACGTAACAGGCAGCTACAGTACTATTAGAATCTTTACTTTTCTGACATCTCATTACAAAACCACGTTCTCAAAAAAGTAGCATCGGTACAATTTCGGTTGAGATTTTGATTAGATGTTCTTTTTTTTAATATCAGTAATTTTTGGTTAAAACACTAACATTTCTTGTAACCAATACTGATAAGATTGAAAAAGCTTGTATTGGGATATTGTTCACAATAGTCGAATGGCGGAATTCAAACCTACGACCGCTAGATCGGTAGTCCATGAGCATCAGGCTATTGACGCGTCAATGTATGTATGTAATGTACGATTATGTGCATTTTTCAAGCAAATACAAGTAATGTCCGTTCTATAACTACAAATATTTAAATCTCTGGTTTCTTTCTCACTCAAAGAATGTCTAATAATTTCTTATACTATATTGTATAACTCGTATAAATGTAATTAGTTCAATGACACCAGTACGCGAGTTATCGTACTGCAACTGACCTGTATCGGGCTCCGTGGTCTGCGGCACGTCCTGCAGCGGCTGCGTGTACAGGCGGAGGTACACCTGTATGGCGACCCGCGCGCACCGGAAGTAGAAGGGATGGGACCGCAGCACGTCCTCCAGTCGCAGCAGACCCACGTACGAGCGCAGCGTCATCTTCCGCATGCAGTACGAGTGAAAATCGAACTGGTCTTCCATTATTTCTGAGAAATGCTGAAACAGATATTTAAGTATTTTAAATAATTTCTTTAGCGCCACTACTCTAACGGTCAAAGACTAGCGGTCTACAGCGGTCATGGGTTTGAATACGATTCTCCTATTATGAACCATAACCAACAAGCGTTTTCAAGCTTACCTGGTATAGATTAGAAATATTAATAAATTAACAAAAATCTACGAATATTTTAACAAAAAAATGATTCATAAATAAGAAAATGCCTAGTAATATATTATAGCCCAGATAAATGAAAATCAATTTAATCTTTGGATCGTGAAAAGAAATAATTTCAGATGATTAATTGATTTCGTAAACTAAAATCATAAAAAATGTTCCAATAAATTTAATTATTATATCTCAAATATTGTCATTAATCTTAAGAAAACGAAATACTTTAGTTACAAGACTAGTAACTTACTCTGTCAACTTCGTGCGCCTTCTTGAGCGCCTCGCCCCATTGCTGCAGGCGCTGGTACGAGGCCGCCGCCTCCGTCTGGAACCACATGCACTGCATCTCGTTCAGGTTCTCTGTCGCTGGCACTCCTGGGAAATACATATTGATAAAAATTAATATACAAACTAATCTAACGCTATACAGTATCAGCTAAACGCCTTATAAACAATACAATATCTATCGAAACATTATAGCGGTAACGCGCTTAGTCAGGGGTGTACAGACCTTCCCTGGTGAACTTGGCGCACATCTCCTCGGCCCGCTTGAGGTGTCCGGCGCGCAGCATGTACCGCGCGCACTTGCTATTGACGTAGCGATCCGCGGTGTCCATCGCCTGTGCCTCCTCCAGCCACTTGTACGCCTGAACTGGGTCTCCCGCGTGCTGGACACCGACATCAACATCATAAAAGTCTCCAAAAATCACCACATCGGTCCTCGGCCCTCATCGGGGAAACTCAACGTCATTAATACAATAGAAAAGGTCAATAGGACATAAACATTAAGTTACCAAAACCAACGACATTGAGAAGGTCTCTGTCTTTTACGTCATTGTAACCTGTTCGAAATGTGGTTGAATTGATATGAAACGATCATTCGGAATTAAGTTTCATAACTTATTTGATGAAATAGTTAACATAGTTAATAAGAATAACGTTATCTTTGCAATATCTTACATGAACGAATAATAAAATCTGTTCCGTACAATATCACTAAGATCTCAATAATAGATTGTAACTTTAAATAAAGTTTACCTTATATATTTTCCCCTTAACAATAAATAATTCAATAAGCGTAGGAGTATGTTCTATCGCGGCGTCAATGTACTTCAGTGCTCTGTCAGTGTCCTTCTTGTAGTCGAAGTGCTGCGCCGCGAAGTAATACGCCCAGAGCAACGCGCTCGCCGGAGACTTGTCATCTTCCGGATCAGAAGAGAAACGGTCGTGCTTCTTTAAATTCTCTATATATTGTAATATTAACTTTTCTATCGTTTCCGCTTTGCTTTGATCTTTGTATAACGTTCTGGAATTTAAAAATATACATATATTAGTTTACAAACTCAATGCAATTTATATTATACTTTTATCATGATATTAGCTGCATAAGTAGATAAAGACGGAAGAAGGCGTGAATATTTTGTGTGAAAGAGGATATCCTCAAAGTAGTGGATTCAGATGTGACAGCTGATATAGAGATGTATTGAGGAGTTTATGTTCTGAACCTTCATAGAGATAAGGGCAGATTGCCAATTACAACCTGACCAGACCTCCAGCTATAAGAGATTATGTTACGAAAAATAAAACAATATTTCAATTACAAACATTATTCTGTCTCACTAAACTATAGAGCTGTACTCGTGGTCGCGGCCCGCCTGGCACTAAGTACAACCCTATAGTTCACTCACCCTGATGAAGAACCCCCGACGGGTCCGAAATTAGTCGGTACCTACACCGATCTACACGTGAGTTAAGTTTTATTAGTATTTTATTAGTACTTTATTATTCTGTCTGTTGAATATTGAAATGGTGTTGTACTTTCTTTAAAGGTATTTTGAAATATCTCTTTTGATCTAACTGGATTTCATATTACATTCCTGTCATGTAACAAAGTATAGCTTAGTATTACATCTGTAATAACTATTGTTCAGTACTCAAATTACTTCAGTTAAATAATCACATATGTCAGTTTTACTAACCTTATGTCTACAAAAAGTGGCGGCACACCTTTGTGCAAACCTTGTCTTAAATACTGATCAACGAGTCTCTCAAACACCGACTGCTCGTGAGCCTCGTTCAGTTGCAACCTTCGAGGTGCTATTGCTTTTGGATATTCTTTTCTGGAAAATACAAACAATTAATTAAATAAAGAGTATGACATAATTATTTTAGTGAATAGCAGAGATGTTCCATTACTAAGATAAAATGAATTTTATTGATGTTTCGGCATGAACAAAATGAGTATTAATGTCACTCTTAATAATAGGGTAGGCTCTGAGCCCCTCGGTAGGGATGTATAGTGAGCTAATGATGCTGATGAACAAAATGGCTATAGGGATGGCAAAATGGCTTTGGCCTCTTGGTTAGATTAAAAAAAAAACATGAAACCAATATTGCAGAACAGTAGATAAATAGCGTTTATGTACTAAATAAGCAAAAACTTTCAAATGTTAACTTACTTATATAAATCAAAGAAGGCCACAATATCTTCAGCTTTACTAAGCTGTTTAGCTTCAATTAGCTTTTGATAATACATTACATTCTCTGGATTTCTTTTTAATAAATCTTCGTACACTCCCTCTGCTTCCTTAAACCTGAAAATTATTAGAAATATACATTGCAATATTTATAATTTTTTTTGTTTTACGAAATCGACAAAATAAAAAGTACAACTAACCTCCTAAGTTTCAAATAATATTCTCCAGAGGTCTCTTTAATAGATAATTTGTCAAGAATTTGACTTTGGAACTTTTGTAAATGTTGTAAGGCCCTTTCATACTGTCCCGATTCAGCCAGCACCATGTTTTGATATAATAATAATTCTGAGTGTTCATAATCATATGGTCCCTTCATCTGGTTAGTACGGAAGGCGTCTAGAATGCTATTCGCCATCTCGTAATCACCAAGGAGATGATAACTCATTGCAAAGCCAATCCATGATGCTCTCTGTGTAGGTCTCAACATAAACAATTGATACCTTGTGTCCTGGAAAATAGTTTAAACAAACTAATTAGATAATTCAATGGACTTTGTTACAGGTTACTTAGCCAACATTACTGCACAATTTGCAATCGCCAACATTACAATATTAAATAGTCATTCAAATGTTATTCTAAAACTGCACATTATGTAAAAATCATCAACATGATATTGTTCTTGGTGATGTTATGACAAAAACATTTTAACACAATGGATAATTCACATTCATGTAAAAAGAGACATTTGTTATTCATCTCATTGTATTACAAGCATTGCATTAATCTGTTCAATAATGACTGTTTAATTGTTCACAATGTATGCTATACTACAGTTGTATAGACATTTTTCAATATACCTGATATTTCAATAAAAATTAAAGAAATAATCATTACTAGTCTAACAGCACTTGAAGCAAAGACACCAAATTTAAAAAAAAGTAATTAAAAAGAAAGAAAAGTTTGAATAAAGAAAACAACATATTTTTACAACAGTATAAATAGATTGCGTTCTAAGCTTCATTTTAACACATTGGTATCAAATCCAATTAGACTAAGAGATCCCATATAACATAGTATTTTCATATTACTACTAGAAATATAAAGCAAATGTAAAGTACTTTAGACATGTGGATATATCTAAGCTAACTAGATTATGCAATGAAACCACAGACATACATATTAAACCACAATTACAACACTAGTTTGAATTTTATAGTCATGATGTTTGTAATTTCATTTTTTATATATATATAACATTTGACTATATACATTGCAAGATTATTTAATAAGGTTACCTTATATCCTTCAAGATCTCTCATTTGAATCTGAAGCAGTGATAGGTCACGGAGGATCTGTATATTTTCCTTTTCCCACTTGAGTGCATTACGATAACATTTGATAGCCTCATCGTACTTCTTGTCGGATCGCTGTAGAAGGCCGTAGACATGCCAGCACACCGGGGACTTCAGGTCGTTTCGTAAACCACGACGCACGTAATCATACGCTTCTTCTTTACGACCGAGGCAATTCAGCGTCAATCCTTTCATTGCCAACGTTTCTATAAACAAAACACATTAGATTCAATTTGTATCACTGAACCACTAATGTAATTTTATCACTTTGTTATTGAAATTCTTTAAACTCTCACCTCCATGCTCCGCAAATTTTGGATTTGACAATATTTGCTTCGCGAATTTCAACCCATTTTTATATTGTTTATGTTCATAGCATCTCTGAAAAATAACATTTGGATTATATGAATTGTTAACCTATATTTATTATTAGATGCACTCAAATAGTGCAAGGCCGATTATAATTTTTGCTACATTTATTATGTAAATAACAGTGATAGGTAAATAGTAGTAAACTGTAATAAATAGAAGAACGATAGGAATAAGTATCATACATATTCACATATTACTTTAAAGGAAATATTTTTATTTGGAATTAAAAGCCAAGAATGACAAACCACTCGAACAAAATTTTGTGTTTACAACAAGACTTACCAAAATTCGTTTAAATAGAGCATTTTCTTTTGGTGGCAATGGGTTACTGGGAGGCATTTTGTACTGCAGATATAAAGTATCTGTTTATTATTCCACCGATAAATTGAAATATTGCTAAAAACCTCGTGGCTATAAACCAAAGAAGTCGATGAAGAATTTAGCCTATGGTACACAGACAGGTCACGTGATCAAGTAAATTTCTTGCCAGTATGATCATGAACGATTTTAGAAAAAAATAAATTAAACCCAAATGCTTAAAATAAAACTCTAAAGGGTAGCTCACAGTACTTCAAAATATGTACCTTGAAAAAATATGTAAAAAGGCCACAGTGCTGTGCTTATGATCACTTAATTTTTTTTTGCTTCTTTCTTTCCAAACGAGATTGTTTACAGTGTGACGTTGTTTGATTGACAACCAGAAGCTGTCAACACTTTCACGAAACGTCAAAGCTTAATTAAGACGAGTTTGTCTCCATTTGTGTTTAGTGTCCTAAAAATATTTTATATCGCAACGAACATAACAATCGTATTCTGTTTTTTGTTTGTTTTACTATGGGAATAGAAAACATGCGTCGCTGGCCTATGTACATCGTGTTTGCGGTGTGCATTCTACTCACCCTTTCACTTTTCAATAGCTGGAGCTTGGAGACCGAATTACAAAACAGAGTCGGTGAAATAAGTTCACAATTACAAGAATGTTCAAAAGCTCAAACGTCATGTATGGAAGAGTCGTTAATCCTGTTAGAACAGCGAGATGGTTACAATACAAAAATGAATACTTTGGAAAAAGACAAAATAAAACTGAACAATCAATTATCAGAGTATAACAGTAAAGTCTTAAAAGCCGAAACTCAAGCTAATCGTACGTTAGTTGATCTCGATTTTTGTAAGACTGAGCTGCAGAGCTTGAAAAATCTCCAAGTGAGTAAATCTGCAACATTGGAAACATTAAGATTAGAAAAAGATACTCTTTCAACTCAGTTAGCTGAGAGAAAGGAAAAGATTGAAGAGTTAGAAAAAGAAATATTGAAATTAAAATCTGCTTTGACGACAAAAAGTGCACCTAATCCTTCAGTTCCTTCCAAAGTGACTCCAGCTGCTCAGCCTCCAAAATTAAGCCCTGCACTGAATGTACATAATCAGATAAATGACCCTGCTCTGGAGAATGATGCTAAGGAAGAAATGGAGGATCCTAACGCATTAAATGATGGCAATGACTTTGACCAACAAGTCTAGCCAATGAGGGTGATGTCAAACCTGTGTATGGTGTGATATTAAAGTATTCAATAATAGATGTTAAAACATTTAAATGAACTGGATATGAATTGACTTATGTCTTATTTAAAAGTAAGATTTCACTCACCATTTTATAATGCAATAGTAATATTACCAAATATTGACATTTCATAATCATTATTACGCATTTTTCAAATTCATTCCATACTTCTAAAAATAAAGTACAATAGTAAACTTTTTGGAGAACAACTCTGGAGGTGCTGAATTTTGTTACATTTATTTTATGTTCACTGTTTATTGACAAGACCTAAAGTAAATGATTTGCATAATATGAATGCTTATGTAATACAAGATAGAGATTCCAATAAAGTGACATGTACTTCTTGTTAACGAATTTTAGGTTTTGAATTAATCTAGACTATCCTGCTACATATCAATAGAAAGCTAGCCTAGCAATGATTGTCTATAATTTAATTAACTAATTTAATATCCACAAAATCACTATAGTAAATGAGACATTTTGCACCTTTACTAATTCATAACTTTTCCATACAATTAATTGATCATCATATCCGCCACATGTTGCCCACTTCCGAGCATTGGCCTGCCCCAAAGATGGCTACAACAATCGGTTCTGGGCCACCCTCATCTAGAAGTAATAATTAATGCATGCAATTAAATATATCTTAATTGTTTTTCATTTAGAGGCTCATTACATTTTTTAAATCTTTTGAAAATTAAAAATAATAAATCAGGCTTCCATTTAAATCTTTGATAATCTTTTTAATTATAATTACATAGTCATTAATGAAATAAAATTTTCGTTCAATATATCTTTAATTTTTAAAAGCTTTGTCCTAATTTTGTGAACGATTTTGTAACAAAAAAATTAAATTGGCTAGAGTCACAATCCATGCGTGGTTAGTTAAGTTACTTTAATTAATTTTAAGTTTCCACATTTATCACAGAATTATACTATTTGTAATAATGGCTTAACTGACGTGTAGATAGGTGTAGGTATGGACTAGTTTCAAACCGATCTACATGTGAGTTAAGCTATTATTATAAGTAGTATAGTGTAATGTATCACAAAGTTTTAATAATTGCATCACAGATTTGCTATAGAAATTGTTCTAAGCAATTTTAATTTTAAATTGCCGACCACTTATTTTGTAATTATATGTATACAATTTGAATAACATTTTTTATGACTATAATTAGGTATTATGTTTAGAAATTTAAATGGTAAGATGTAGCCATCACGGTGCCAGAATGTATTTAGATCTGACATATATTTGCTTCTTTGCTCAATACACAGTTGTGTGTGCAATACTCAAGTTTTAATATATAATTCATTGTTCCGGAGAAACCTAAAAGCGACTGAAGTTTAGTTTTATCATATTTTGAATTTGTCCATCTTGTTCAATGACCTTTGTATATGGAGGGTCTATGAGTGGTGTTTTGTGCCTTTATGATTTTCGCCCTTTTGGCCCAAATAGAATTAACTGTTACTAACATAGACTGCGCTTTTAATTTGGAATGAAAGTATAGTTGTCATTTCCATGCAGCAAACAGTCCATATTTGTTGACATAGTTTAGTTACATTATATTAGTAGGTAGTCAAATATCCAAACTGTATGGTGCTTCCTTGGCTAGCTCCGTGTACTTGTGTGGTTACATACCTAATGTAATAAATCTTTTCACTGTTTAAGTTCTAATTCCTATTAAAAATAGTGTGTAGATAGGACAGATTATTTTCTAATTTATTGCCTTCTGGGTACTGTCGAATTATATATCATCATTATATCAGCAACATGTTCATTGCTGGGAGTAGGCCTCCAAAGATCGCCCTGATTATCGGTCATCAGCCCTCATCCAGTATACTCTCGCAATCTTGACCAGATCAGTTCACGTTGGAGACTTACCAAGGCAGCATATAAACAGCTTTCATCCATTTAATATGTTTTTAAAGTTTATCTGTCTTACCCTAGTAATATGGTCTTTGTCTTGTGTTGATAACTATTGTATTTTTGACTGTTATTTTACCTTCATTACGATTGATAGCATAACATGTATATTGTTGTTGTATGTTATATTTGTAAACTTTTGTATGTAACAATTTGTGTATTGAGTATGGAAACAAATAAAGTAATGTACAGAATTATTTTGCAGTTTTTTTTTTGCAATGAAATAATTTTATAATTTCCGGAAATGCTTGACCAACATTCCTTATCGCAAATAACACGCTTATTGTTATAAAGGTCATAGTAAAAAAACAAAACGACAATAATGGTTCGAGGGTATATCATTTTAAAGATAATGTTAACAGGCTTATGGCGGGAAACTTCGTCGATTTCAATTAAATTAGTTTTAACGCTATCGTATCGGTGCAAATCCGACATCTATAAATTAAATAAAATTGGAGTGTCTGAACTATGAAAAAAAAAACAAATTTCTACCCATGTTCACTTGGTAATCTCTGAAACTACTGTAACGATTTTGATAAAATTTTTACTGGAAGGTAGTCGTTGTAAGCGGGAGTAATGTAACTTAACGACTGGTCCGAAACTAGTCGGTACCTACACCGATGTACGCACGAGTTAAGCCGTTTTTATTACTACTTCAATATAAGGTATTTCATTAGCAACCTACGCCGACGAAGTCTCGAAGAACCGCTAGTTAAAAGATATATTAGTTATCTAGAACAGGGGATAGGATTAACATTAAAAATGCCTTTACTTTCTACAAATATTTATTCAGCTTAATCATCTCTAGCGCGTGCAAACAAAAATCCACCTCAACTCCATTACTTCATAAGTAATCCCCGTAACATAATAAACTTAAAATACTTAACACAATTATAATCTTAAACGAATTTAATTTTTTACATTCGAGTAATAATTAAATCAAATTCTTAAAATACTTCTCTAAATCATATTACACCTTCAATGTTTAAATGAAAACTTTGAGACGTTTATAATATAAGTTCTAACTTAATTGACCTTTATAAAATCAATGTCGTCGAAAAAAGACAATATTTGTGACAGCAACACAATGTTAGTTACTTAATATACCAGCTATAGTGGGATAAACGTAAAAATGCACTGAAAAATTCGGATATACGATGACACGAACTGTCAATTAATGATCGTATTAAACGAATGACAATTTCATGTCCATTAATATGGAACTTCATTGTTTATTGTCAAATGTCAAAGTAATGTCATTCTCAAGATGGATACTGAAGCTGGGAGAGCACGATAAATATTACTTTTTAGAAAAAATTAAGAAGGAAAATCTTTTCTCACCATATCTGTATTTGGCCTAAGAGACACTACGATCGCATGTGAAATATACATAAACTTGCCCTAGTGAGCTATCGTTACTTAGTTTAACTTATGCTCAATGGGTCAGATATAAGTGTCGGAATGCAAAAAAAACAACACATTCAATGCTGACAATTCTCTACAAGTACACTCGCAGAGTGCGTAGCATTGAATGTGTTAAAATTTATTCCCTAGTACATTTTTGTCTATTTTACACAATCCATTCGTTTACATATCTAAATCACTTAAAATAAGTAATAGTAAGCAAATCCTTTATCGGTGGTTTGATGTTTTTCTTGAGATTGACAATGTTGCATCTCAACATTATTACAGGACAAGTTCTCAATCAGTATAAATTAAAAAAATATAATCGTTGTAGAGAAATAAACATAACTAGTATATTAATAATAAGGAATGCATTAAAAATATAGTAACACATAATACAGAAACATTCCCTTATGTAGCTATAAAAAAATGGGTTTATTGAAAAAAAACTTTTTTCATATTTAAACAAACTTAGTAAACAATCCAATATATATAAATGAATTGCTGTTCGTTAGTCTCGCTAAAACTCGAGAACGGCTCAAAGGACTTATCTTGGTCTTGGAATATTCGTGGATGTCTAGGGAAGGTTTAAAAGGTGAGAAAAATTAGAAATACTCCCGTGAAAGAAAGCCTTAAAAATAGCCCTTTCCATTTCCCATACAAACTTATTTTCCGAGAAGGAAACGGTTTTTTTTTGTATTTCCTGATAAATTCAAAAATCTGTTTATTTGTTGCTTTTAAGGCGAAACAGAATTCGCGGGATCAGTTAGTCTATAGTAAAAATCAACTTATTTCAATGTGAGTTCCAGTTCCAGAAATATTCTATTTCATAAATGTAATTTCGTTATTTTAAATTCATTATAAATAATTAAATAGTTTTTTATTTATTAAACAATGAAGTGTCCCTAATAGAATATAGAACTTAATACGATCGGTTATCACTGCCAAAACACTTGCACAAAATATCTGTTTTACAAACGAAATGCGAAAGATACAATATAAATACCAAATCTACAGCACAAAAGTCAATAGAAAAAAGGCCTCCGGAGACATTTTGTATGAGTAAATTTCTTAGGTGTTGTCATTTACAGTATAATATGTCAGATCAGAAATATTGCTCTGAATGAGACGTCAGTTTTATGACACTGTAGTAGTTATATATCTGTGGATAGAAATATATTTTTGTACAAGTGTTTTTACAATGACCCACATGTACATAAACATATGTATAGTTCAACTATAAATTTCATAATACCTAAAGGTATTGTTTTGTCATAACAATAAAACATCTACAAAGATATAAAAAAATACAATATATTTAAATTTCTACTAACTAAAGTAGGTATCACATGGTTAACACTAAATCAATTTTCTTGAAAATGGAAATGGAATAATTTTACCAAATTATTACCAAACATATTTGTGTCTATGGTTAGTGTCAGCATATAAAACAATAGACAAAACATATCTCTTTTGGATAATTTTGCTAAAATATTAATCTGAGAGTATGATATAGTTAGCAAAAATAACAATGTCTAACCTTAAACTTACTTGGTCCACAATACTCCCTTTTATTTAGTTATAAAATATATTGTAAATGCTTTTATAAAATCACATACATCCATGATATGATTTGTGACATCGGAAAGAGGAGTACTGCATATTTGCCAAGTCAAGAATCAGTTATTTTCTTCAAGAGTAAAGTGAATAGGCACTTAGTAAACTAGCATCTACCATCTTTTGACCACATCAGGTAGGATTGTGGTCAAGCACTAGGTTCATCATCAACCTGCCCTTTTCCCTACGGGTCGGTACAGTATATACTCTTCCATTCATCTCTGTCAGCCGTCATATCCAAACACACATACTTCCTCTTTCATCCTGCCTTTTAGCCATCTACATTCAATCACATCACCTTCTTGTTGATGTACTCATCATCTCTTCACAACAAACAAGCTAGTTTATTCTTTATAAAGATATTGTATCAATCATTTGAATCTACTCATATGTATTTCATTATAAGTCTTTAAACAGTTGTATAATTAGCTAGTTGCTAAGCATGAGGCAATGGGTCTAAAAACTTCTAGCTTACCCGGTATTCCTTAGTCTGTTTCTATTAGATAGAAATAGGATATTTAAAGTCTTATTGTAATTAAATG
Source organism: Papilio gigon (assembly GCA_027563995.1). NCBI lineage: Eukaryota > Metazoa > Arthropoda > Insecta > Lepidoptera > Papilionidae > Papilio > Papilio gigon. Next base: position 1,522,061 of record JAODUI010000015.1, on the reverse strand, counting down.
CTTTCATAATTTTCATACAATTGATTTGTATTTGAAACAAAGGGTTTTGTACCTTTACATACCAATGCTTAGTATAGAAAAATGCACCTGTGTAGTCTGTTTGTATAAAAATAATTTTTCAAATCTGTAGAGTGGTTGCTGCGATGGTACATAACAAAGTTTAAACTTTATAGTAGAGGTACAGAAAAGTAGCAAAATATAATATTTTAGCAAAACAAAATATAATATTTTGCTACAGGTATAATTTAATAAACAAAAAAATTCATACATCAACCTTCCTCATCTCCTCCTCCTTAGCAATTTCCTCAAACGCAGCTAAAAGGTTCCGTCTACACTTTGTTTCATCATTATATCGTATATTCCAAATTATATACTCTCCAACGTTTAAGGGATCTTCGGAATATGATATTTGAACTTTACACTTCCTTTCCCATTTCACACAATCAATGCTATGATTTCTTGTTCTATTAAACTCTATATAACCATCGCATTCCACTGCTAGCCTTGGCAATTGGGCATTTAAAGCATCATGTGACCTATCCGAGTCCGTACCACTGGTAGAAGGTAGGCAATCACCTTGACCCACTTCTAAATTTGGAGGTGTTACAGTAAAACACTTCCGCTTCACTGCATGCTTAAATGCAAAATCACCCTTGTTAGTAACATGTAAACATTCATCCTCATTCATGTCCTTTTCTACATTCAATTTAACATCTATTTCACCTTCATTACTTAATTGTACATGATTGTTTTTTAACCGTTTTCTTTCAGTAGGTTTTACATCACTATCCGGTCCGCAGTTTTCGGCCCATTCCGGGCTATTAGAATTGGAACATAACAAGCGCTTTTTACCTCTCTCTGGTCCCGACTTACAAATCTCTGGTGAGTGTTCTAACGGACTTGCTAAAGCTGTTTCATTCCTTCTGAAAAGGTTTTTACATTTTGCTCACAAACAGTTAATTGAAATAGGAAATTGGCATAAGTAAAATCTATTTTAATCTGTAAATAATGAAGCATTACAGGATATTAAAATCTTCTCTTACTCGTTATTAAACAACAAATGGTGCATAAGTAAGAAGATACCTTCTAAAATATTACATGAAATTACTTTATAAGGAGCTTTTAAAAAAAACTAAATAATTAATGAGATATACTTTATTGAGAAAATATTTAAATGAAGATGAACAAATATATTTCATACAAACCTTAATGTTGGTTCATGTCTCCGTGTTATGTGCTCAATATAATCAACACTTCGGAAATCATGTCTCGAGCATTGCATATCATAACGAAGAAATGCTGTAACCTTTTTCCTGCTCTTAATCGTTCGTCCGAACCATTCCAATGTTGCCTCATCAGATAGATACAATGCAAGGTTTTGTCGATCATCATCTATCATCCGTCTGTACCACGCGATGAAGGTTCGTGCATTTTGTCTTTTTGAATGTTTAGAGTTTGTGTTATTATTATCTTCTTTAATTAGTTTTGTGGATAAACGTCTTGTTTTACTTTGCTTTCGCGGAGTTGACGGTGATTGTGACATATTTAGTCTGTAAAGTACAAAATATATACTAATAATTATCTAAATAGATTTTTGATCTTCGGGGAAAAATGTGTAAAGTCAGTTGCGTTCATTTCGATTACAAAGTAATATAAATTTCATTATCAGATTATTCAAAATCAATTCCATGCGGTAGAAGAGATTCAATGGGTAATGCTAGTAAACAAAGATTTTTATTTATAAATGTTTTGTGAGCGGTTTATCTTACCTCTATCTGACAGTATCTCCGCAACTTTTATGGAACTATGGGCTTGGTTAGCCAATTCTAAACGAAGAGCTTTTAGACGAATTTTACTCTCTTCAATATACGTTGTTATCGACAGGTTTAGTTCCAATAACTCTTTTTGTTGTACACTAATGTTTTTAGTATTTTCTGCAATGTCTCCTAAAATAAAAACACAATCTTAGTGTCAGAAATACTAAACAAACGAAAGAAAGACAAACTTCGAATTTTGAAATAACCTACTCAAACAATTCGCAGCTAACAATGCCAAGTGCTGCCGTGGTAAATCGGTAGATATTGATGAATTCATCTTATGTTAGCCGTTACTATATTAATGTTTGCTTAATACATTGAAAGATCAGGGGAAATTATCACTATCATTAATATTCACAATTTACAAAACACAAAAATATAATTTCGCGTCCTTTATGTTGTTTAAACCATAAATATCTTCTTCCTAGACTTCATGGTTTTATTGACTACAGATTTCAAATATACCACAAATATTTATAACCGTAAACTTTTTGTTTTAAAAGTTATATTACTTGAAATTGATAGATCATCGAATTCTAGTATGATTAAAATGATCTTAAATGTAATTAATGTTAGAAATATTTTTTGAAACAATAAAAAAAAACATCCCTTTTCAAATGTAATTTAATAAAGATGTGAATTTAAATCAATACTTTATACTTATTGGATACTAAACAAATAAGTGTAAACTAGATTTTTGCTCTTTTTCTATATTTATCGTCGATTTTATTTTTTTAAGAAAAAAAAAACATGGTATCATTATGAGACCATAGATAATGTTTTAATTACGACAACGAGTATTGGATAGTAGAGCAGCCGCGCTTCTTTGGGAGTGGTAATGCGCCGAACCAATCTACAACGTTCTTGTGATCATTGACACCGGCCATTGGTCTATCCTTTGTCAACCAATCATCGAAAAACCAGTGAGGATATCCAATGTAAGTTCACAATTTTCATTGAATATTACCCGGTGATGGTTGGGCTCTTAAGCATTCGTAATTTTGGCAAAACTTTTCCAAGATATTCCAAAGTTTTTGATTTTTTCTCATGACATTTATGAATATTTTGTTGTCGAAAAGCAGCCATTTTGATTGCGTTCTCTGCGTCGCGTTGGCCTCGCACCAGTGACGTAGTTGCTTTTATGATAAAATTACGATTGTTTTGGGTCTATGTTAGGCTAATTTATAAGATGCTTCTATAAGCAGAACCTTTTTTTAATTTTTCATGAGATTATCCGCCTTTTTCTAATATAACCTCTTTTGTTTTTCTCATAACGCTATGATACAAGCTAAGCGCACGCCGTAAGCTATAGCCTGTAAAGAGTCATTTTAGTTAAAAATCAACTTGTACACTAACTCAATTAATCTGAAGTATTTAAATTCATTAAGTGTAAAAACTCTTTGCGTTATCAAGAGTCAGAATTAGTAATGGGGTATTATTAGAAAAAAAATCCTAGGTCTAGTAGATATATTATTCTGCAAGATATTGAAATAATAGTTCGAGGTATAAAGTCTCCTATCTTGCAAATAGATATCTCTTTAATAAATAAAAATATAATACACAATAATTTGTCCACCAACTAACAAAGTGTTGCTAGGATTTACAGCATATCATAAAATTAAGTCATCGTGGAGTTGGAAGATAGCAAAGGGGGAAGGAATGAAATGAGCACGTGCTTTGAAGTCAGGTTTCTAGATAAATTAATCTACCAATACAGATTATCGCAGTAATATACTGTTTACTGGAATGGCGGCCACGGACAAGTCGACGCAGGGTGGGTAGGCCTCCCGCAAGATGCACCGATGATCTGGTTAAGTTTGCGGGAGCATCCTGGATGGAGGACCGATCGTCGTGTCGACCTTGGGGGGAGGCCTATGCCCAGCAGTGGGCGACATGTGGTTGATGATACTGTTTAGGACGTTCATGACTGTTTACATACCGGTAAAATTGAACAAATAATAGGTTTTTTTTATTGTGACGGGGTGGAAATCTTCGAATGATACCATGC
>JAODUI010000015.1:1500421-1518136 GCA_027563995.1 Papilio gigon | reverse complement strand
ACTAGTTTCGAGCCCATCGGGGGCTCATCTTCAGGGTGAGTGGGAACGGTACTATAGCGCGTTCGCGGCCCGTCGCTATATAGTTGAAAACAATTATTTATGTGCCACTGAACGACTTCTTAGTACAGACATTTTTAATTAAAAGCTTTATTCTATTAGTTTTTGGTGCCGCGTTGTCGTCTCAATGTCTACAACTGTAGCTTTTTTAGATGGTTCGCCGTGATGGGTTCTGATTGTAAAAATTTTTTAATCGAACCTATGATATATTATCTTTTCAGTGTTAGAATATGGAGCACGCTCAGATCCAGAGCTCGGAGGGTCCGCAGATGGTGACCCTCAACGGGCAGCAGATGCAGGTGCTGCAGATGAGCAACTCGCCGCACATGGTGCAGGGGCCCAACGGGCAGCAGATCGTCGTGCACACTATACAGCCTAATGCACAAGCCATACAGGTATAACCATGGTTATAAACATTTAAAATAGTGATTTCAAAAGTTGAACACCCTGGGATACAATTGTGCATTGTGTGTAAAGGTTGACATCTCAAATAAATGTAACAACAGGGTGTACATTTTTAAATGTGTTTTCGATTAATAAAATCTGGTAATCCCGGGCTTACACCATGTGATGATATATTATATCATCATGTATGTCGTATAATACAATTTAATTTAGTGCTTATTTCCACTAAGCCCCTGTTCAGTCGCGTAGTGTCAGTCTAGTCCACGCCCGTGCAAATAAAACATAACTCCATACAAATAGGGACCAGTCGGTAAGTGGAAATGGGCACTTAAGTTTTTATTTTAAGTATGTGTTAAATTCCATCTGGCATGTACATATTTAATTGGTTTCTCAAACAGAGGATAAGAATTTATTTTGCACGTAACTGGAAACTTTTTGGTGTATTTGTAATGTTCATATTTTGTCTCGTCAATTATTTTATACGTACTCTTGTGCTCAAATTGACGTAAATTATTTTTAAGATTTCATTTTTTTTAAATATTATAATTTGCATTATTCCTACATGCGTTCAGATCGGAGCCCCTCAGATCCAGGTGGTAATATCATTTTCATGTGCTTTTTTAAATTGTTTTATATGAAAATCATTTTAAAATCATCAGCTTTGTTTTTTTATCGTTTATTAGATATATTTATTATCCTAAACTCAATATAAAAATTACAACATTAGATAAAAAAAAAATTAAATAAACACACGTTCTGTATTTAGTTGGTATTACCAAGAATGTACCTGACTGCGCTACACCGTCCGCGCGGAAGTAAAAAAAAACCTAGCGTGTAGTCTTAATTCTCCCTGCGCAATTTTCATACAGATTCATTACGCCGTTCTGGACTTCTACCTTATAAAAACATTCACCCATCGTAACTATCGAATTTGTAACGTAAATTATATTAGTAAAATAAATCTATAAAATATATCACGTCTTTAGTTTCTTTATACTGTTTGGTTGAATTTGGAGTCAATTGATTTATTGTCGATCCCTAAATATCTCTGTGAAAGGAATTGACAATAATATATTTTTTGTAGAACTAACTTTATCAATAAGTTGCGGTTAACAACATATTTTTTGCACGTGTATGCACGCTATAACGAGTATCTAATCACATTTTAGCTTAATCTATATATATTATATCTATAATACTCTCATTTTGATAGCATATCTGTTTTTCTTAAATATAGACTGAAACATTTATCTGACCTGGTCATGAGTCTGCAGAAATAAATTACAATAGTTTTTGCGCCCCCTTGTACTGTCTGTCTTGTCAATTTTTTATGTCATTCTAAATAGGTTATAAATGTACTTTCTAAAATAATTAACTGCGATAGTAACGCCTCTGCCGGGCTAATATGTCTGTATCTGTCAATTTAAGTTTCAAAAAAAAAAAACTTAAAAAATAAATGATTATCGTAGATTGATAAATAAGATTTTAAAGTCATATCTTAATGTAGTGTTTTATTTACAGGTAGCAACCCCTAACGGGCAACAGTTACAACAATTACAAGTGTTACCAATGTCCAGTTTGCAAGGTTAGTTTTATACTCTAAATTCATTTTGCACTTTTCAATCAACGAGTCGTATACCCGTCGACGACGCGTAATTGTGGCTGTAAGTTTACGACGCTTTACAGGTACGAGTAATAATCTGCAGCCGATGCAGTTGGTTCAGACAGCAGATGGACAGACTTTTATCTATCAGCCGGCCAGCGCGCCGCAGCCCGCCATCGACCAGCATCAGATCATACATCAACCGGGTAAGCAAAACCTTCATGACTCACATAAGTAACATGGTGTAAGAAATATTGTTTATTAACAGTATAATTGCATTGCAGTAATAAACCTAAACGGCAACCTCGTGCAGCTGGCCGGGTTAGGCGGCGCCGTACCGCAGCAGCAGCTGCTCAACCAGTCGAACATTGTCATGGTGAGCTCAACATAACATGTCAATTAAATTAAAATTTTATCTCTATAAGGCTGTTGATTACAGCGTTATAAAGGTGTAATTTGCGAACATATTTGTATCATCAATTTAAACTCTAAAATGTTTTAAAATAATTTCATAGACAGTAAATGACATTGTCACTCAGTGACATGTGCATATATGATTTATCATTACCCATTAAATTCGAGTATAGATGGTGAACGGTTCCGGCGGCGGTACATCGAGCGGGGCGGAGTCATGCGGGGGCGCAGGCTCGGACGAGGAGCCTCTGTTGTACGTGAACGCGCGCCAGTATCAGCGCATACTGAAGCGGCGCGCCGCCCGCGCACGCCTGCACGACCTCGGCAAGATACCGAAGGAGCGACCGGTAACTACGGCACGCCGCACGCTGCAATAATAGGCTTGCTGGCCTAGATAAGCTTGATGCACTATATAAAGATAATTAACATTTAAGAAGTTAAGTAACTTTGTCAATATTCCAGAAATATCTGCACGAATCCCGTCACCGGCACGCTATGAATAGGATACGAGGGGAAGGTGGACGCTTTCACTCGGGCAGCAGAAAGTTAGTATAAACCTATGGGCATATTCTATAATCTTCTAGAACTGGAAATTTACTGAGTTGTATATTAGGGTCACTTTAAACATTTACTCTTTAAATTTATTTAAGTTCGTAAAAAGGTACTATATGATGACATATAATGGAAAAAATTTCAAATGTTGAATGTGGACCTAAGTCCGCCTCTTGTCGACCCATGACTTAGAACTTATAATTTAAAGGAACCGCGCGGGCAACTCTGAGCAGGGGGTGGTGGACACTCACAAACTACTTGAAGACATCAAGCCTGACACCGTCTCTATTACTATCATTCAGGTCAGTTAGCATTCCCAATGTCTGTCTATTCCTATTACAATTGATTCTCATGTAAAACATTTAATAAAACCAACAATCAAATCTATTAGTATGTAAGTGGCCTTAATCAATATTTTTGGCAGTTTCAAACAGGTTGACACACTTGTCTTGTCTTATTCACATAAGAAAATTACATTTTATGCCATTTTCTTGTTTTATAGTGTACTAAATAATTTTGATTTCAGGAAGAAGAAACACAAGAGCACCAGCCAACTCAGTGGAGGAGGCTCGCCCCTCAGCCCATGCCATCCACATAGCAAATCTGTGTTAAAGTGGAAGGCGATGAGAGCTCTTAGTGTATACTAAGTGTGGATATGTCCACTTAGACTCAGTGCGGACTTCTCTTAGTGTGGACTTGTGCAGATAGTGTAAAGTGCGTTGCACACAGTGTGGACTTGGGTATATCTCGATTTAATTCAACACCGAAATCAATTAAGCAGATTAACATCAGATTCTGTACTAGACTGCTATTTTCAAGTTACTATTTAGTAAAAAACAAACTAATATTGTAAAGTAAGGGTAGCAAATGCTACCAGAATTAATTATACTCAATGTGAACTTGTGCACTTTATTAGGACTCTGTCTACTTTGTGGGGACTTTATTGAGTATTGACTTGTGTACTGAATTATGAATATAATATAGTACGGGACAGGAGGAGTGCAAATTAGGTGTCGGTTTCCACTGATGTAACACTTTGTTACATAAAACTGTGTTCTGTTACAAGAGTTACGGTGGGATTTTATGGCTGATATGTGATTATGTTGAGTGAAACTATTTTAGTACTAAATTAATTTATCCAGTTTGAACTTTATATTTCATTACCTTATATACATAAATATTAAGTTATTTCTTTTCATGGTTTTGTATAAACAGAGATAAACAGTAAAAAAAAATTGCAAGTGTTTTATAATCTGTTTTTTTTTTAAATTTATTTGTTTAAATATCTACTACTTTGACATACACTGTTCATATTTAAATGTTCACTTTATCTCAGAAATTCAATAAAATTCTTGTTATGTTAAGTAATTAAAAACAAAATGATGTTAATGTACAAAAATGGATATTTCATCACTGCCAGTTTATAAATGTTGTATGGTAATGATAATGTTTTATATAAGAAAAAAGCCGAACTAAAAAAAAACCTTTAGGCTGTTTGATAGGCTTTAATTACAATACCTGTCTATGATTAGCAATCACTTCGCCATTTTGGCGAATGTAAGTGTCCTTGTTGACCACCTCATCGTAAAAAAAATAACTTGTCTATGTGCCTAAGGAATCAAACATATACAGCAATACGGCAAGGTTTTATTATGCTCCTTGTCAAAGTCGTAAATTAAACAATTATATGAAGCTATTTAATAATATCATAAAAATTTGATATGTTTAAAATAACACCAAAACGATAGAAGTTCCATAGTGTTTAACATGTTAGGTATAAGTATTTGTTATTTATTGTTACTGGAATGTTTTGAATGGGGACAGAACAGTTTGATTTAACAGTAACCATATTTTTTTCTTTTCTTATTTGTCGAAGTTTTTAATAAGAAATATTGTCATACTAATATATTTTGATACACATAAAGGTTATTAATAGTCGCTTAGTGTTAGTTTCTACACTTAGCATATCCTTTAGTGACCAATTTTAATTCTAAGCGCAACAGATTGGTGTTTTTATTGTATGTTTATATCAAATTGTCAATTTTAGTTTGAAAATGAAACTTGAAGGAAATAAGACCTCAAACATAATTTGACCTATTTTATAAATAGAGTTTTTACTAAGTTATATCTTGAGAGTAATCTATTCATCGGATGGGTAAAATTCTTGGTAGTTATGGTTATTAATGAAAGTTTTTTTTTTTTTATTTTTGTTTCCTTTAAATTATGTTTCATTGTTAGTGACGATCATGATTGGTACGGGATTAATATAGTTTGGCAGTTTCTGTACATATGTAAATATCGAAGATTTCATCATAGTTCTAACAGGTTAGATGTTAAGGTTTTTACATTTAAAAGTACAAAATAAAGAACTGCACAAAATCGTTTGGTATTTTTTTTTTTTAATTTTATATTACCTCAGTCTGTGTCTGAATTGTATTGTAAATTGTTACTCAATATCCCAGTCATATATATATGTAACCCATAGATGCCTAATCTAAAGCAAGAATGTGTGACAAAAGGTTTACATCCGGTAACTTTTTTTTGTCATTTACAATGCAAAATGACATTTCTATAATCCTCTCTTGTTTAGTAAGTTAAATGAAATTATCCATCTTTAGGTACATATATTTATCTAGTTAAGTACTAATAGTTCCAGAGACTGACAGAAGTGTGTAAAATAATATGTTTGCTTTCCCGTTAAATAAAACATCCACATCGTTCAACTAATTTAATATTAAATAGTAAAATTATTTTATAAAGTATTCATAAGAATGTTTTTTTATTAAAAGTTGAGATTACCTAATTTGACAAATTCAATAATATCTAAAATTAATCTAAAAAATCCTTAAACAATTCTTAAAACGTCTCAACAATATATATTTTTAATGAACAATTAAAAATGAAATAACACAATATGAATAATATCAAAAACATGTTTGATCAAACGTTTTTATTTCACATTTGTGGACCTAGTTTTTATGTGAATGGTTCTATAGTGTAAATTATATAAGACAACAATATAAAAAAAAATCCTTATTTAGTAATTAAATGTTAATAATTTGTATTGTACTTATGAAACGGCTTAATTCACGTGTATATCGGTGTCGGTACCGACTAGTTTCGCGCCCATCGGGGGCTCTTCTTCAGGGTCAGTGCCAATCACACCACCCACACCGATTTACACATGAGTTAAGCCGTTTTATAAGTAGTATAGTGAAATGTCTCACGAAAGTTTTAATAGTTTTACTTTGTATTGGTAATATAAATTGATTTTACTAGTATTAAAGGAAATAAGATGTCTGTGTAAATTTAATTAAAACTCTAGGATGTTACAATTATGTTATCTTTGGCGATTTAGTAATACATTCTACAATTAACTTCCTACCAAATATTGTTATTATAAGGTGTCTAAATTCATTTTACCATAGGTTTCCATTGAAACTACACAAAGTAAAGTATTTCTTGGATTTCCTCAGAGATAGATGATGTCAGTGGAATCCTACGGTTACATTACAGTGTATTCGTTACTAATTTAATCTTAGTAATTCTGATTAATGTACTAACTGATTTTTGTTTATTTTTTACCGCAGTCTCTAAACTTAAGTTTTTTTAGTAGTGTCCCGGACGCGTTTTATTTCATCCTTGATGGCAGATATCAGTGGTAGCGCTGGGTCGTCGGGCGGCAGCCGGCCCTCCGCTAGGATTATCCCCGGATTGACCGCCGGCACGCGAATTAAAGACTGTGACAATTTTTTATCAAGCATCCACACGAAAGGTAACCCAACATAACCTAACAGACGTTAGTTATACCTGCGGTGACGTGTGTCCCCAGGCGCGTGCCGGCGGCGCGCGGGGCTCCGTCGCCCGCGAGAACGAGGTGCGAGGACGCGGCGCCTCTACCCCTTCGCCTCCGCCCCGTCTGCAATAAATATTACTAATTTGTCTTAATCATAAAGAAACTTTAAAGTTGTATATGAAGTCAACGAAACCGCACCGGACCAGCGTGGGTGCCTTAGACACCCGGACACACAAGGAATAGTCTCGTCTGGAGACGTATATATGACACATTCGTGCCCTAATACTAAATCCATTTCAGTGGGAGTAGGAAGTTGGAAGTTCATACTATGAACAGTCATAGTTACCCTGCGCCGGCGGAGCGGCCTCGCGCGGTGTCCGCTGAGGCCAGCCGGACGTTGTCATTGCGAGCTTGAGCCACGCCCACCTCTGAAGTTCAGTTAATTTATAGTAGATCCAATTGACAGGATAAAATTACAAATTACGAAAAACGAAAATTATAATATGAAAATAGGTCCAGTATCTTACCAGCGAGCTGGTCGCGGTCTATCAGCGTCATTGATGCGGTGTGTAAAACTAAAGAGCAGTTTTTTATTTGATTTGAAATATGTAACAAAATGACCTCCGTTAGTATTACTAACCAGTTTCTTCTCTCCGCTCGTCTCTATCCAGCGTGAAGGTGTCGTGCGAGGCGCTGGACGCACTTCCGAACAGTGTGAACGCGTCGTCTACGAGCTCGTTGAACCGCTGGCGCATTCGCGACGGCCCGCCCGCACTCTCTTGAGGGACTTGTTCCACTGGACTCTTTGATTTCGAGGCTTGGGATTCACATTTAAAATCGATATTTAAAATAACGATTAATTCTACAATTATTGATCCATGGAAAAATTAACTATTTGTGTCTAAGCACGGGTAAGCATATTTAGTAGCCTAAAAGCCAACATATCTTTCCAAATTACTGAATCAAACGTTTAAACTCACCACTCTTGATCCTCTGACAGTGCAGGTCCCAGACCAGAGGTCCTATGACCCCAGGATCCTTATCAATGCTGCCGAGGCGCACCAGCTGGGAGGTCATCTGGCGGCGCGCGCCGGCGGGCTTGGGCGGCGGACTGTCCATGTCCAAGTGACGGACCGACACCGGCTCCAGGATACGAGACAGAGGCTCCACTGCGTTACCTCTGGACAATAAGCGAGTCAGTATTGGTTTTTTTTTCTTGTTAGATAAAAGTAATATTGAAAAAGTATATTGTTTTACATGGGTGAAAATGTTAAAGTTAGAAAAAAGAATCCACGCTCAGAATTGTCACTGAGTACACGGAGTACAATAAAGGACAAGAGCAGTAATGAGACCAGATAACGATTCTGAGTGCGGTAAGTGCTTATTAACAGTTATGACTATATTTGTATTCAAATTGGAATAAAATTTACGCTGTAATGAAATGTTAAGATAATAACCTTGGGAAGGCAGCAATAGAGGGCATGGACAGGTATGACGTAGGAGTGTGAGGCGCGGTGGGCGGCGCGCTGTCCGAGCTGTCCAGCCCCGCGGACACCAGCAGGCTGTCCGTGGTGCCCACTGCAATACTCAAACATTTTTTTAAGGATTTCTATTTCCTATAACATTTTAAAAACTTCCTGTAATATTTGTCAACTACCTCTCTTCTTATGCGCCATCTTAAGTGCGTGAGGCTTCTTCTGTCGCCGGCGCAGGGCTGCTGCTACTTCCGACACTCCCGATGACGAGGTCGATGAACTAGTATCAGATTATATGACATAGGTACAGATTGCTTCAGTTGGAGGTCTGTTCGATTTGTTTAATGCATGAGGTTTAATAGATCTACTTGTTAACTGATCAGAACTCTACGCTAACTATATCAGGAAAAACTTATTTTATATAACTTTATCTTTGTTTTAGGATATATTTTGTAATGTTTTTTTTTTAATGAGAGGCTTTTGTTAATTTACTGATGTTTCTTATACCATTCCAACTAAGATCTAAGCTTATGCTAGGATATGATTTAAGACAATAGTCCAATAGGCGGAGTTCGAACCCTCGACCACGAATATGGGCATCCGTACCTGTTAGACTATTGGCCCTTCAATTTTAGGCAATGTCAATCAGGCGATTGTATTTCAATCGTAAGCCTTCTTTACTCTACCATGTTCTCAGTATGTATTTATAGATAGATTATAAACACATACCCCGAGGCGCTGCCCGCTCTGTACACCGGCAGTAACGTACTGCTGGGCCGCGTCCTGCTCGGAGACACCACGCTTATAAGCTGGAAGTACACGTACGATGAATTTCTGATATTAAATTTAAGTAACAATTATATCAGTAGCAGACCTTTCCGTCTCGTTCTTCATGCACTTGTTTCATTTGGCTCCGCTCAACTTCCCTCATCAGCTCGTTCCGGTATGCGCGGAACGATGCTGCCGATTTCTTCGATTTCCGTCTAAGGATTTAACACATTGTATCAATTTGTTTCTAGACTTTTCAACTTCTTGAAAGAATTTTCCAAGAATTCTATCAAACTAGAATCCAGTTTCGTTACCTATGAGCAAAACATAGCAGCACGAGCAGCACAAGTAAGATGAGCACCGCGACGGTGGCGCCGACGGCCAGCGCCCACAACTCCACGCCGTGCACGCCCTCCGCCGCGCCCTCCAGCCCCTCCGCGGCCTTCAAGTACGCTGCTAAATACCATGACACGGTACATAAAACATGCTACCACGAAACAACTAAAGGTACACTTGGTAGAAATAGGGTGGACAGTAGATTAATGGTTGTTTGTGTGTTTTAAATGAAATGCCCAGTGAGAGACTGGATTGTCTGCTTACCCATTTTCGATAGCAACAAGTCAGAAAGTGCCAGTAAGTGGTACTCACGCTCAGCTTTAGTGGTAACAGCTGCGCCGAGCTCGCTGGCAACCTCTGCGTCTCTGACCAGGCGCATGTCGCGCGCGGCCACCGCGGCCGGCACCGCGCGCCCGCCCACCAGCACCACGTACACTATCTGCACGCTGCCCGTCTCTGATGACTGTCGAAATGATGATGATGAATAAAGAAGTAACCGCCCAAAGCGAGCGATGGACAATGTAAGCTATGAGGTATGGGCCAAAATAGTACTTAAAAAAATCAATTTTATGGCCAGATTTTGTGGGACAAATGGGGAAATTGAAATTACATTAAAACAGAAAGAAAAACTCCGTTAGATTAATCAAAGTTATACTAGATTTTTTTACTATTAACTTCTAAACAACTATATTTACCTCCGTTATATTTTGTATATGAACACGGACCGGTGGTTGTTGTTCAGGTTTTAATATCTCCCTCTTAAACAACGTCGTTTCATTGCTCACATCCTTTTCTAAAGGTATATCGATGAGGTCTGGAACATTCTGAGTTCTAGATATTTCTCTCTTCTTCAAGATTACAGTAGGCGTTACCAAAACCCATAATTCTGAATCACTTAACTTTGTTGGTTCGATTTTTTTCGGTGCGAGTACTTCAGGTTTTCTAATTGCTTCTAAACTTTCTAGAACTTCGCGTCTCAAAGTATCCGAAGTATTGGACGATTGTTCAGGTACTTTATCATTGATCAAAGAACTATGAACATCTAAATATTTTCCTGGTTCAGAATTATTGGCTGGATTTAAATTGTTTTCTTTATTAACAACAAACGAATGAACATCGTGTTTCTTTCTTGGTGTTGGAGCGTCAAGGGATTTTATTATGCCTAGATGTCTTTCTTGCTGTCTGGAAAGGAACATTTGGTTAGATGACGCTCTCGCTTTGGTTAACTACCGCAGAGTCCTTAATAGGTCTTCGGAGATTTCTCTTATGAAGTCTTTAAGTAGAAAGGCCAGTTAACTCTGAGTAAGGCAGACTCACCTTAAAAACGCTTTTTGATACAATCTTGCTAGTCTCAGTTGCAGACTGTCTGGAGTAGAACCTTGTATGACGGTTAGCAACCAGTATCGCCGGTCTTCGGGTATTTCCGGCTCCAAGCTGTCGGGCACACTCACCTCGCCGCAGTTTAATATGCAGTCGCCTGTCGTTTTGTCTGTTACCGCCTGGATTGTTTATAGAAATATTTACTTTATTCCTTGTATAGTAAAATATTTAATTATACTTTGCGTAAAACAAAATTACAATTTTATTTGTCTAGGCGGCGCTGGATGGTTGCATAAGGTATAAACTTAATTTTATTTTTAAGTCAAATAAGATATTATCGTGGCAGTCAATGGGAGAGGCCTACGTCCAGCAGTGGACTTCATTAGGCAGATAATGATGATGATGATGATGATGATGAAGATATTTAATATCGATTTGTACGCGGTTACTGTCTCTCGAAACTGTATATTTTTTACTTATCATAACAACCTGAGGTGGATAAGAGTCCAAGTAGACAGTAGCAAGCACGGTGGTGGTGCGTACGAAGGGTGTGGAAGGCGAAGGCGCCGGGACCGCGCCGTCGGGGGCCGGAGGACCGTCGCCGGACCCCGTCCAGAAGAAGTCCTCCAGCCACGGCGTCCGCAGGTGTTGGTCGGCTGATACCAACATGTACACTAGAATGAAATATGTATTAATGTAACATTACTTGAAACGTGTTCTTTAAGGCGCATTTCCGGCATGTTTTTCTCCAGTCAAGTGTTTTTTAATACCCACGTTTCTATTAAGAATTTTGTCAATGTTTCGGAAGTATTGTAATATGTATATAAATTTAGCGAATCGGGCCTGTAACAATGGGCGACGGCGGACGGAAAGACAATCGACAAACATTTTAGGGCATCGCGTGATCTCCGGAATAAGCGTGATTTAGAGTTTATTGGCCCCTCCGTAAGCTGTCTCTGGATATACTTACTTCAGGCGTTTGGTGCAAGTTGTACAAACAATTTGAATATTAGTATTGTCTTGAATTTTCAACACAAATACATTTTTTTTTTCAAAGTGAATGTGAGAAGAAATCGTGTTCTCGGCGGTAGAAACTCACGGTTAAAATCTATCATAGAGCGTTTCATACGAGTTTGACGGTTTTCATTTTTCACTGATCTTCAACTTATAGATAACATAACTTATACAGAACAATATGACATAAAATATTTTTCGAAATATTTTTTGTATGCTATAAAACAGAACTGTACATTGTGCATAGTATTTACAAAGCGTTGCGTGCAACTACAAAATCGCTTTCCGCTTATAAGACTAATGGAGAGTATGTCTTGGTGCCCGGTGCCAGCATGTACCTATCACCAGGTCGGATACAAAGGAAACGCACTGCCACTTATCTATACCACAGAGCATAAACTACTAGTAGATAGATAAAAGATTACCTTTTAAATATCTCTAATACGCACGTATTTATAGCTATTCTATGTAACATAATGTGTTATAATTCTTGATGTCGATAATCATATCAACCTTTTTCCCTAAGGAGGGTCGGCACATTGTTACTCGTCCATACATCTCTGTCAACCGTCATGTTTGAACTCACACCCTTTTAACGTGTATCTTCTCACGAAATCCGATATCCTTCGTCGACCTTCAAATGTCGATAATGAAATCAACATTTTTAATTTCCATAAGTTACTTACTTCCTGTAGCATCGGTGGCGCAGTTGTTAAGCGCTTGACCGCAGTTGCTAACCTAACGTAACCGTACTCGCCATTGTCCTGGTTCGATCCCCGCCATGTACCAATATGTTTTTCCATTTTCGAATTACATATGTACATTATCCGACGCTCTTACGGTAAAGGAAAACATCGTGATGCACACCTATACATATCGGCGAAGAAATTCAAAGATATGTGTGAAGTTAAACAACACGCACTGGTCCCGCATGGTTGACTATGGCCTAGTTACCCCCTAATAATAGGGTAGGCTCTGAGCTGTGATGAAGACTCACTTCCTAATGTCATATTTATGTACTACTCACGATCGTCCTTCGCATGTTCAAGATTAATTTATGATAATAGACTTATTTGGCGTAGAGTGTAGATGTACAAAAATGATTCGTCAAATGTAACAATAGAAATGTTTCGAGGTCGATATCTATTCCATGTGATTATCTGAAGCCAATTTGACACAGTTTAAATAATCCATTAAACGGCAGGTTTCCGTTTGTAGGTCGCTGTTAGAGCAAGCATCCTGTCCGAAACCAGGTTTCGAATCGGACAATTGAATAAAAAGCCATATAAAAGCGATGTAATTCACATACGTGTAGGGTTCCCACATTTTACATTACGAAAGAATTTACGTACGATCGAGTATTTGAGACTTTCTAACAAACATAAAGGAAATTATTATTTAACAGAGGACACTCACTATGAGTTTAGTATCTTAAGAAATAGAATGTAAAGGTGCCTTTTTACCTACTTCGAAAAGGAGATTCTTAATTCGTCTATGTTTTTTTTAACCCTCTTAATCTCAATTTTGTTTTAAGAAAAAAAATCTGTATCTATGTAGCTTTATATTAATCAAAGGGCAGCCCTGAAATTATATGTTTGTACAGACGCCATCTTGTTAAATGCGTGGTGGTCAACGGATGTGGACACCGGCGCAGGCGCCTTCGACCGTAACGTCTCGCCTTTAAATTTGGAATTCATGTGAACCTCAATTAATAATTTAAAAAAGCTACGAACTCATTGATATGAACTTTTTTAATCTACATTCAAATAAGTGTAACGCTTGTATTAGTGTAAATAAGTATAAAATTAATTTGCTATAATTCATAATGTTCTATAATTTAAAAGTTAATCTATCTGAGAAACAAAACAATAAATGTCAAAAAAAAAGTGGGAAATGCTATCCTAGTCGCCAAATGTACGAAATTCGACCATCGCTAGCTTTCATTTGTTACTGGCCTAACTTCTATAATCAAAGATTTTGTTTAAAAATAGTTTTATAAACCTCTTCTCCTTTTCTTAACTTCTTAAGTCATCTTTAATTTTGACTAAGAGAAAGTTTATATCTATGGATGTTCGCAACTCTGAAAGGGATCGGACGGACGGATTTTGTAAGATTACCGAGTGGAATAGAGCATTGCCTAAGTTTTTTTTAAACCCAGCATAGATAAACAGACAAATACAAAATAGTATAAAATATAACACATTTATAAATATTTTTATCGATTTCTAAACTTGAAGAATATTCTTTGTAATGATATTGCCATTCCAGTTATTTTTTAAATTACACATTAAAACAAATTAAATATTATAAAAAATAAACATTTTATTGCTGTTTACAGTTTTAATTATTTAGTAATGAGTTTGCATAATTATTAATCATAATTTAATATGTGAAGTAATTACATGTATACAAATTGAAAAGTACTTACTGTCATCGTCACTCTCGAAATCGTTCCCAAATACGCTGTGTGATGTAAAAAATATATGAAAAATTAGTATATTTATAACCATCATAGCGACTATTTACATTTCTTGATAAACAAATTAACACTGCCTATTTATAGTAAAGTTTGTCGTTGAATAGAATTAATGTAAATGTAAATGAAAGTATATTTCATTTCGCTGTTTGTAATTAAGAAACCATTTAAAAAGCTAGTATCAAACAACAGTTTATCCTGTTAGAAAAGCAACCATCTATAAAAATCGTCGGAACGCCACTGCGCTTTTTGGATTATTACCGCGTTGCGTAGCAACTGACACACAATTAAATCACCCGCGCTATCACGACTGTACCTTTTGACATTAAAATTCATTTGACTTTTAACGAACAATTATTTTTATATAAAATATATTTTATCATAAAATAAATTAAAAACTGTGCACTCCCTTTGTTTGTTTCTTATTTTGTTACATTTTATCTTTTGTGAATCACACAAACACAAGAATCTTTTGTGGAATATACGACTTACGTAGTCGATGTCATGTCAGCTTGTCTCTGGTATCTGGTTCATGCTTTAGCTTGTATGTTTTCCTTTATAACATACAATGTTACTCTAGAGAATTTATTGGTTAAGAGTTAATGACGAAATTACATACATTTTATATTGTAATACCTATTTTAAAATACTTTGTCTGTCTATTGCCAGGAGCTAAATTTACCCAACATATGGTAGATTTGTTTCCGACAACACTGTCTTGACTGTCAATTTTAGTGTTGCTACTTCCATGTGAAGTGCCGCATTGTATGGCAGTTATTTTTAACAAACAAATTACATCAATTGCCTACTGATAGCCTTATTGTAGTAAATTCTGCATCTTTGGTTAGGATTTATATTTTATTCACTAATAAAAGTAGACACTGATTATTATCGTTTGTGAGCATAATTTTAACCGAAACATTTCGCTAAAGTCAGAATAATTTTTATTTAATAACATTAACAAAAATTAAATTTAAACGTGAAATCCTCCTATATTTGTGACAAGACCGCTGTAGGCCGTTCTCCATACAAACGCGGATTATTTTACACAATGTATTCGGCCGGGTAAAATTTTTTTATCGTTGGCAACACTGGTCCTTTTCTCGTGTTTTGCAGCTGTATTCACTTGAGTTCGTCGCTTTCGTTCGACGGATAGCGCGACGTGGACGGGTGTGTGCGAAAGTATGAAGTGAAATCGTACTAATAGTGTGTGAAATGTTTAGTGTTAGTTTTTACTGTGATTGAAGACAAAATGAGTGCGAACGGATAACCTAACTAACCTTTTTTTCAATCCTTGAAACTTTACACGTCCGTGTCACACGTAACATTTTATATGAACGGTTTCAAAATGGCTGTGTTTTGAAGGACCCTTTGTCCGCTTTCGTGTGTTTCTTCAGCATGGTAGTGGCATTATACGAACACAAATTTGTCTTAAGAAGGTAAGAAAATTTCTTTATTAATACTCCGCCTACATATTAAAATCATCCAATGGAAAATTACTGGTTAAAACTGAACCGAACTGTCGCCTACCTTTCTATGCCAGCAATATCGGACGCTTGTTCGCGACGTGTTAGTTTCTATTAGTAGTTTTTACCTCTTTTGTTAAAGAGTAGACTAGCTTGTGACGTGTTATAGTTGAAAATTCCATGCGCTATAAAAACTTAAACATCCGCTGCAAATATTTTAACGGCTTCATATAAGACAAGTGTATGTTTACTTCTCCGTATGTTTTCCATAACAAATTAGCTTATTGGAATCCACTACGTTACTCATATGTTTTGCATTAAAATCATATCGTATTATAAAAACTCTATATTTACTAGAAATAAATAATTAATTGATTTATCACTATTGAAACAAAAATATTTTTTGTTGAATTTTAATTTTTACTCACAGTTTTCTTATAAAATTAATTAAAACCGTCATAAATCAATTAACTCTTAAGATCTGTCATTATAATCATGAAACATTCTTTTTATTTTCCAATATAAAATTATTTTAAAAAATGGGTAATTTATATGTAATACTGGTTTATATTTAGTGGGGTGTTTCATAACAAAAAAAAACAATTTATTTCTTAGTCATTGTCAAGCAATTGATTTAATTAATGTGTTGTGCCAATCATTTGGCGCTGTCTACGCCTGTCTCAGTATAGGGTTATGTTTTCTATATGTATCTATATTTTTATAAAGAAGTAACAAGCGCTATGAATCTAACAAATTGCAATTGGTCTCTTAACAATTTGACAATGTATATTTTGTTATTAGCATATTCTTGTTATTTTGAATTTGTGTTAGAAATTAGAAAGAATGATAATAAATTGGGTAAAATTAAGACTCAACCGATAAAGTTATGCATCACTTTAGACAGGACACTGAAAATAAGCAATGTTTTAATACTAAATTTGTCTCCTTTTCTGTGTACTAATAACTACAACTACATAGTCACCTTTTAGTAGGTGATTATGGACTTGTAGTTATCCATCAACATGTTGTAGTATCCATCCTATCGGAGATATTATGGTTGATGGATATGTCGCAGAAGAAATCATCATCATCATCACTAATAACTAATCGGTTTGATAGATTTTAACATATCCAGTGGCATTGGGCAAGTTAATTTTCATAAAAAAAATGTAAATTCATGGAATGTGTTTGAGAATTTGGAGTTATTTCATTGCTTGCTCTGACTGTCTTGTGTATTATAATACTGCTATGAATACTCTTATAATAATACTGTTATTTAGCTAAGTAAATAGTCCTTTCAATTCAATGGATACTGATATAGGCTTTTATATTCTATATAATTGAAAGATGAAAAAAACATAATGCTTTAATAAAATTATTTTATTAACAGCAATTTAAATATTTTAATTAATTAATTTGCATACATATATTTCGTTAATATATATTTTTTATTGCTAATATATCATACTGATATCAAAATTTTGTAGGTGATATGTTTTTGTTACAGTTTTGTTATCAAAATAATACTACAAGAACCTAGCTATAGGATTTTATGATAAAGGTAATTTAAAACAATGTTTTGGATCTTCAAATGTTACCATTGGTTAAATTATGAATGATTGTGTTGATTATAGAGTAAAGATATGTAATTGTTATTAATTACCTTATTACGGATTTTTGACTAGTTCAAATTGAGATTCTTAAAAAAATACGTAAAATAATACTTTTATCTCCTACTTATAATAATTCTTAGTTTTATTAATAATTTCGATAGTACATACACGAGAGAAAAGCAAATAAATCATGGATAAATATAGGTTTATTTTTTGCCCCTAACAATACAACATATAAATTGTAGATCGTATAAAAAAAAAGAACAAAATTTTAGCCTTATACATAATTACCACATATTAATACCGGATTATCCGAGCAACCTAGATCCAGCTCGACAACAAGATTCGAACCGCATAACGGCCGTAAGATTCTCTCTGACCCGAACACGCGTATAAACGACACATTATCTATGCTCGTTA
>JAODUI010000015.1:1481800-1496818 GCA_027563995.1 Papilio gigon | reverse complement strand
AGCCCCCGATGGGCTCAAAACTAGTCGGTACTGACACCGAGTTGCACGTGAGTTAAGCCGTTTTATAAGTAGTATAATCTCTGTCAGCTCATATCTGAACTCAAACACTTCCTAACATATTCTCTTTCACGCGATCCATCTAGGCCTTCGACCTTCCTCTACCTTTATAGCTATCTAGTAACTTCGTATGCATACAAAATTTTAATCTACAGTAAATTTTATAATATTCTTAGTAGCGATAATAGAAGACTTGCATGTCTATCTTTTAGACATTAGTCCTTTTAAATTTCTTTTTGAAGAAATATACATTTCAAAGCATTGAAGTAATTGTTTTTTATATGTTAAATTTATATTCAATTATCTTGTGGTAAACATATAAACTAGCTAATCTGAAATCTTTTACGAATTCAACTTAATAATCATAGACACTGAGTTTAATTCCAAACCAGACCTTGTTGTGTGATAAAATTACAAGTGTACCATGTAATGGGTATTGGTTTGCATGCGGTCTGTGAGAAAGCTGATGTTATGGCCGGGGCGCTTGCCCGCTGGACGCCACCCTTCCTGCGATAACACGAGATATCGACCCATGTGTGCTTATAGACAAGTCAATGTATATGACGTATTTTTATAATATGTACACCATTATGGTCTTTTCCATTTTGTCCAGTAACACTACGGCAGAATTATACTGTCAAGCAAGCAATAGATAACATAATAAACCTGTACGTGCTAAATCACTTAGTCAAGTAATGTCCACGAAAAATTTGTCGTTGTTTTTTGATTAATATTACTTTAAACTTTCGTGGTTTTTACTAAAAAATGTTCGTAAGAAACGGGCTACCTATAACAATTTTTCTACTACCGTGCAAACGTCAGTCAAAACCCGTGACCGAGGCGCATGTGTCTGCCGAATTATCGGGAGCTCAAAGAGGCTAATCATGGTAAGAATCCCGTTTCTTACCTATATTATGTTTTATATTATCTACTGATTTTTTTTCAAATTCCCTACAAATAAGTAGTTTGTAGTTTCAAGTAGCAAGTTATCTGCACGTTTTCATATGTCTCCTTACAATCTGTCGGCCTAGTTCTGTTCATCTCCGGTGTCCACTTACCATAATACGCAATTGATAGGCCGGCCTATCGGCTCGCCCCTGGCGGCGTGCGACAATTTTCTCGGCTGATCGCGAGGTCATGAATCCGTTACGGCGCTGTATCAATTTCTACTTGCAAAATCACCGGACTGTATTCTAAACTAGATATACTCGTAGCTAGTTTCGCTTGTAAAAATCATACATTATTTTTTACGATGTTATATTCAAGTTAGTCGAAAACAAGATAGAGACAGGCCTAACTATTATTATTCTTCTTATTTTTATTAGTTGGCTTCGAATATGTACCGCTATCAAGCAGTACGCACTGCGTCGAATGTTACTATGCACAGTCGAGGGGGTTACTTTTCTATTCATTCCGCGAAATGTCCTTTGTTCTCAATGCAATAAGAGCGAAATCTCGGCATAGCAATGTGCATACGTGCTAAATTATAGCTCTCATGGTAATAGCATTTTATACAATATTCGAGCTTAAGTGGGAAGTGAATTTAATTCCCTGACTGCCGAGATCCTCTTGAAGGCTGAGTGACGTGGACTATAAACGCCTGCCCAATGTCCGTCCCAACGCTCCCACTTAGCTGTATTGATAAATTGTTTTCGCAACTCGCAAACATTCACATGTCAACGCGCCTGACTTCGCTGACGCTCGTGCGTCAACCAACGATCAAGTTATACGAAAATGTAGTTCATATTTGTATACTGGATTTAACTTTCAGTAAGCGACCGCGTGACGTCACTCTTCGTAAGACTCATCGACTACCTCCCACGACTCCAAAGCACCAGCCCTTCCATGACTCATATCAACATTACAACAGTTTTATAATAAACATAAAACACCTGGCCATTGAGCTTCAAATCCTTTGTAAATTTGAATTTTAAAAACGTTTCGCAAACGCAAAGAGCTGAAATGTAATTATCGTCCCTGCAGGCCTTGTTTAACTTTCATGATAAGATTCACACAGCTCGAATACCAATTTAAAATCCAATATGTATTAATCTGACGGCGACTGTTTATTATTACTTTAATAACATTGTTTTTAAATCGTTTATATTGTTTTTGTATTTATATTAATTTCAATATTTTAATTATATATTTTTTTTCTTAAATTTATCTTTGCTGATCAAATAAATGGTTTTAAAAAAATACTTTGAAAGAAACAAAAATCCTTATAATCAATAAGCTTAATTTAAACAGTAAACAAGTTTTGATTAAAACATTTTATCATTTAAAAAAAATCGTCTCAGAGATCCGCCTAAAATTATAAACATAGTATTTCCAAACCAATACGACTTAAGGTCATTCAATAAGCGAGCGTACCTCTCTATCGAAGGCCAATTCATCTGTGCTTCCTCTGGTATTACAGGTGTCTATGGGCGTCGATGATCTCTTCGGAGTTACGCCGCTACTTTGCCCTCATCCCTTATTAAAAAAAAAAACAACACAGTCCATGGCTTTATATTGAGAAAAACCAGTGGCCACTTCATAATGCACATTTGATGTAAATTAAATTAAGTAGCAATAGAATAGATCAGTAGTACAGCGGTAAACAATTATTAATGCAAATGTATCCATTGTTGGAACACACTGTCCGTACAAACTGAGCTACAAACGCCTCTTTATATACATCGGCTTATGTACTCAGTGGGTAGTTGTGATGACGGCCCTTTGTTACATAGGCACCGCGTTCACGTGACCTGTACATAACAATAGTCCGAATTGATGCTATCCAATTATAACGGATAGCGTGTAATTGGACCGTACGTGACTCGCACGTTCGATGCAGACGCGTTTATGCTAATACTGATTAACTACGTCGGTCCAATCGACCTCAAGATTATTGTTTGAACATGGTTATCAATGCACAGAAGTTACTATACCGAGACTTGGAAACAACTGTGTTCCTGTTACAGAATCTCAACATGAGGCCAACCCTAAAATACGCCGTGTGAGTGCATATTCTCACTTGCGGCTAGAATTGGTCGTGTGTGTAGTATGTCCATACATTTCTATTAGCCATCACCCATCATATCTTAGGCATGCATATCATCTTCAGTCTTCTTCTACCTTTGTAGCCAGCCACATTCAATCGCAATATCTTGGAATGGTACTTAATATTTTATTATAAAATGTCATACTCGAGTATCTCATTATAGAAGATATTATCAGGACATATATTCAGTAAAGGTAGCACAAGACAATCTACATGTCAGAGACCCCGCACATTATGCGGCGTTTAATTACAAGTAATCAAGATGCGAATTGTACTGATTATCCCCTCGAGAAGTGAGATAACATCTGTGTTAAGAAATAGAGGTCGTTTTATCTTAAAGCACCAGCTTAGGTCTCTGGACTCAGAAGTTCTGACTCGAAAGAAAAACATCTCTTGTTTTTTTTTTAACAAGGTTTTATATTTTTGAACGTTTTTGTCACCTTTACATTGCAAAAATTTAGCTTTTCGTTACGACTATATAGTAATGTTCCATTGAACAAAATTGCCTTGATGAAATTAATAAAATTTTCGAGAAACACTTCTTTATTACTTATGAACGGCTAACAGCTTAACTCACGTGTAAATACGTTTCGGTACACCGACTACTTTACTTGTTTCTCCTTCTGAAAATCGCCTCGTTTTTCGAAGATTCTGATCAATCAATAAATATTTCGTCTTGTGTGCGAATAGATAATGTGCTATCAATAAAGTTAACGTACACAACACACACGTAATACACTTTATCTCGTATTTTTATTAAAGTCGACATGACATTGTCTCGCCTTTTCGACATTGCGACCTTGCGATAGAATATAAATGTCACCTCAGACCTCATCTCAATATCGGCGTGCTTTGATATTTAAGGACAGGACCTGTCAAGCTTCGCTTTCCCGGCTGTCATAATAAAACCAATAATAGATTATACACATTCTTGCTTGTGTGGTATTATGTCATCTTTACGCACCCACCAAAAGTTACAAAACCTATACACATATAAAACACCACATAAAAAACGGCTGAACTCAAGTGTAAATCAATGTCGGTACCGGCTAGTTTCGAGCCCCGAGGTGAGTGGGATTGGTACCTACAGCGCGTTTGTGGCCCGTCGGTCACTGCAATTTACAAGTAATATAGTGTAATGTCTCACGAAAGTTTTAATAATTTAGTAGCAGAACGTATTTATTTGCCTAGTCCGTTTCTCTCAAGTCAACGTCGTCGACTAAAGGAGCATTCACAGTCGAGCGGCCGCCCTCGAGCGGTCTGATAATCCCGAAATATTGAAAAATTCACACCCGTCTGCTTCATTACGAAGATTGCTGGAAACTTCAAACAGATTATTGAAATAAAATCAAAATGAAACTGGCGACTTTAAAATACGTTACATTTTATTCAAGATTCTATTAATATATTATGATCAGTAGCTCAGTGCCAATTTCTCACACTAAATCAGCACTCAGGAAGACCACTTAAAGGCTGACACGGCAGAAATTGTAAGTCTGATTTCAATTTACGGTCTGTATATGGTTCCTTTAGTTATGTTCCGTACTTTAATAAGTTTTGTTTGAGAAAAAGACGTGAATACTTAAAACCGTATAAAAGTATAAACAGCCACCCATTTCCGACGAAACTGGCAAACTGAATTTTCTATTTTCAGTATCGAGCCAAGGTTAGGTATTTCATGTTCTTTCTACACTTTCGCAGTTTCGAAATACATTATTCTATTTTCAACAACTGCGTACTTTCGAATTATGAACTGCTAGTAGAAAACAATTGAATTACTGACGTGCTTACGTATGCCGCACTTAGTTTCCCTTTTAGTGTAGATGTTGCATACTAAAGGAGTCCCCTTAGTATAGATTTGACCACTGAGTATTTCTTGAGTTAGTTCGGCAGTTAAATACGGTGACGTCATTGGGGTTCCCTCGTCTGAATCATAGCCGAGTTGACTTATTTTGTTGATTTTAATGTTAGGGGCGGTCAATGCGTCACGTGTGTATGGTGTTCAATAAACAACCTTGAGTTTAAAGGTAACAAGTATTAGATTTGTTTGATAAGAGTATAACAAATAAGTTATTAACCAAATGTTAATATAAACGTATCATTTTACCAATAAATTTTGTTTTCAAATAACCGGTGATATTGGTAAATGTGTTTAGTATCTGTTACTCACAATATTTTAATAACAAATTATATTTAATATTGTGTTTATTATTACACGGTATCATAATATATTTATCAAGCGATGAGATATGACGTTTGAGTACTAAAGATGAAATTAATTTTGATTAAGATAATTAATTAGGATAAATTTTATGTAACTAACTTTTGCTCGCAACTTCTCCTGCAGCTGATATATGGAAAAGTATTTGTATGGCGATCAGTAATGGAAGGGTGATGATGATCCTTCATCATATACCTGACTAGTCATCACTCAAGTTAAATATAGTAAAGTTTACCTGACGGTATATATAAGTTGAACCGTACGCGACGCCTCACGCTTTAATTAAAGAAACGTGCGCGTGTTCCGCACTCGTGCAATGACGTCAAACGTTTCAGGCATTTCCACTCAGTCTGTTAAGGTGCGTTTCCATGGTGCATTCGGATTGCCGCGGACAGCGCGTCACTGCACTGTTTCGTCTGTAGTAAGGCAAATATTCAGCCAACTGTGGGATTCGCCACGAATAGCTAACTTATTTTTGACAACTTAGTTATTTAATGTTCACAAAAAGAGGTCCTAAAGTGTAATTTTAGCGTGTATAGGGCCCCGGTGCCTTTCTTTGAAGATGGTCTCCGAGGGGTTTTTAGTAGGTAGGAATCTCACATAGCCTTTCCCATCCCACAGAAGGCAGGTTATCTTCTATCGATTTCTTCTCCGATACAAAAAAAAACCACTGTAATTTTAATATGAGAAATCTACAGTAAACGTCTCCTTAAGTATCCCCGCACGTTCAGAGAACCGCGTGCCATAGAAACCCTCCTTTATAGGTCTAAAAACATTCGAGTCGCACTGCCGTTGCGATAAAATCGTACATGCAATATATTTGATACCGTTTTCGGAGCCTGCCCTTAAACGTCGATCTCCCGGCACGTCGTGACATGACTAACGACTCCACTTTCTTGTTGGTTGACAGTTATGCTATCGAACGGAGAAACGTCTTGTCGAAATAGAATACAGTTAGGCTGGAACATGAAAACTGTGTGAACGGTTTGAGACTAAAAATAATTGTGTTGTGCAATAAAGAAGCAGTACACGATGTTTCAAAAACAAACAGGTTCTAAATTAGATTGTTGTTTTGCGTTTAATTGAATACTGTATGCTTTCAAAGACGTATACATTTTATGTGTCAACATAAATACATTTTATGTGTGTACCACTGTCGTCTTTAATTCACCCCCCCACCATTTTTGCTATTTGCCTAGTCCCTTTCTTAATAGTCAATGATACATATAAACGCCTATATAAAGAAGCTTTGTCCTACCTAACATTATCTATGAAACATGTTTCAAATTATTCTGTTAAATATTACGCGCTGTTGTGTAATAAACTGGTTGAATCACTCTTGATTCTATTTTGTTTAATTGGTTTTTTTTTTTGTATAATGTATTTTAAATCGAGTGTTGCCATGTATAGAAATGTTACTAGAAAGATCGCGTCATCGCTTAATTCAGACGAACAGAAAATATCACAATGAGTTATTACGGACGATCGCTATGAAATTATCTTTACGACAAGAATTTTTGGAAAAGAGCCATCTATATTTCGTTTAATAATTTAATGGTCGAGTATGAGGAACCACTTACATTGATTGAAAAACTTGCGATGATATATTATAGAAAAGTAATATTTTGTCAAATATAAAATCCTCTGAGATGATCACAAAGTAAATTAGTGAAGTATATATGTTGATATATGTGCAGCTGACGTCTAGTTTTATCGCGTTATTTGAATACCAGTATCTCCGGAATTCAATGTTATTAAGTATTTGAATAAAAATATTTATCCGCTTATCGTATTCCTTAAAATATTTGTAATTTAAAATATTAATCTTTTTATTTAATCCGTTAGAGATTTGCAAACATTAAAATTATTTTTTAATCTTTATAATACATAACAATGTAAACAATTGCGTTTTAAATGTTTCCATTTGTAACGTAAATACTTGGAGACTGTCGGATGCAGGCCGGAGGTAACACGAATTATACAAAACGAATCGCCTTGTCTGACTTTGGCAGGGCCCGGTGGCGCTGCGGGGGCGCCTCCCCTGCCGATGACAAACAGAAACGTTGCTTTCATGTACAGACATTTGTATTATTTATTTACCAATGTACCTATGAATAACTAGCGCTAAGTAGAATCCAATGAAGGTGTAGTATTTTAAATTGTTTAATTTTTTTGAGAGTTGAATTCAAAAAACATATGAATATAATCAGAGTGCCACGCCTCTTCGATTCGAAAACTTTGTTAAAGAGTGCTTCGTAAACACTCCTTACAATATAACAGATTTCAAAATGTCAAACGAATTTGGATTTTATGTCGCTATGATTTAAGACGTTGCATATTTAAATCTAGTCCAGTATTCGGCACAGCTTCTGTTTTTGTATTGTTGATTTAAATTACCAATTTATGGTGTCTCTCAAACTGGCTGTGGATGTGTCGACTCTTTGCCTTTTCGCAACACCCTCTACTGGTTGAAATGAGAACTTAACATGTCTGTAATACGCACATCTATCATTCATATCGAATAACAGCCTTTAAATAATTATAGTACAATTATTTTCTTATGGAACTGTATATTATATTTAACAATGAATATTATACCGCTCTCTAATACATCTCAACATTGATTCTTATCGCAGCCATTGTCTGCAACCTCGTTTTGAGAACACGTTACCAATTAATATGGAGCTATTAAAAAGAATTGCGCAGTAAAGGCGGTACGCCGGCTCGCCTTAAAACTCCTTTAAAGTCGACGATCTAACACGGCGCGATGCCACGATTGTGTTCCTTGACATGATAGCACATAGAGCATTTTGCACACTAACGCGCTCAAATCAGAGAAAACTTTTATTTCTTGACAGTTTCATGTCAAAGAATTCTCAAGACTGTCTTGCGAAGTGATTTAAAGAAAGATTTTCATTTGTTATACAAAAGCCACCGTCGTGGGTAATAAACATAGTGCTATTTCAGTTTTTTTAGAAAAGAATAAGAGAGACGACATGCTTTTAATTAAGTACTGTTATATATATTTTTTTAATATAAATTCTGTGTTTGAAAATCACTGTTCAGTGTTACAGAAGAAGCTATGGATGGATTGTCAGAAAGAGGATATGCGTAGGATGTGTGTCAGTTCAGATATGACGACTGATGGAAATAGAAATGGAAGAATAGTGCACACTGTGCCGACCCTCCGTAGGGAAAAAGGCAGGTTGATGATAAATTGAGTGTTTGTAAACCTTTATCGCTGAATAAAACGTCTATCAGTAGGTAACCTTAACGCACTAACATCGGTGAAATTAGTAAACACAAACGCTAAGCAAGCCCAAATCTATGTCAAGACTGTTCTATTCATATCGATGTAGTACTTACTGTGTGACATGGACGGAATGTGTTACCATTATTGGTACATGTACAAGGAGAAAGATTAATGTTTATTGCTAGTTGCGAATGTGCAGTTTTTATAACAATATGAATATAAGATATTGCTATCATACTGATTTTAAAGCGAGGTATTTAGTACCCGGGTGATACTGGGGTACAGTCGTGGGATTTAATGGTATTGATTATGATTATTTTATGGTAATGATTAATGATCATTGATGTCACTAACTGCATGATTTTGTAATGCTATGTAGTACTAGCTTTTGATCGCGACTTCGTCTGTGTTAAATTTAAAAAAAAATGTAAATAGCTACTGAGATATTCTAAATTTAAACTAGATCCGTTTATCTGTTTTAAATTTACCTGCGAATTAATATCCATATTTTTGTGTAAATTATTGTTCATAGTATATGTATTTTGTTTCCATACATATAAAACTAGAGTCACAATGTTACGCTCGAAGGTTCACCGTACAGACCATAAAGTAGAGCAATACCGAGTAACCATAAAACGTAGAGTCGTAAAGTATACGATGCCGGGGTAACGTCGATACGGCGCGGCGTGGGCCAGGCCGGTCCGCTCCAATAGTGGGCAGAGCCGGTCGCAGTCACGACTAGACACCGTGGGACGGTTCAATGTAATAAATCTATATCAACCACTTTACCGTTGCAACTTAAACGGTTTCTTCTATTTCATTATTTTCATATAAATATTACTTAGTTCAAATATGACTGCTGATTGAGATGGGAAGATTGTGTCGACCCCTAGTAGGGAGAAGGGCAGCACAGCCCATGACCTGACTGTTGTATAGTGGTGGCGTTGTAGAAAGATGGTATCCACTAGTTTTAGAAGTGTCTATTCGATCCTTAAATGAATAACTTATTCAATTAGTTTTGTAATACCAAATTATCTTTGTCTGTTACATAATTTGAAGCTATTTCATGTATATAGTGTAGTACTGCCACCTTTTGATTCCTTAATTAAGGCACCAATAGTGTAATTGATAAAAGGCTACCGCTCTAGCGCTTATAGGTTTAAATTAAATGGATACAAGAGTAAATAAATTGTCTGAAATCTACTGTTTTATTAGATAACAATAAATAGGTATATAAAGAAGACCCTTCGTTTAGATTTCTTATACTAAATCTGCACTAAAGGATACCTCCAAACGTTGCATTATTAGTTTTATTTGTTGACGTTTTAGATTTTTTTCAATCTAGTATAGTAGCTGCCTGTAGCGTATGTGACAAGCCAATAATAGCACCTGCACTGTATTTATGCACGTTGATTGCATGTCGTCGCCAATTTGGTTTATAAGCATTCAGTTCGTTCGTAGTATTAAGAAGTGTTGAAGAGACGAAAGTAGATGCCCAGTTTACAAAACGACTAGCCAAAGTTTCCGCTTACGAAACACCTGTACAAAAATATACTTTTTTTAAACAGTTACTGACATGTGACAGTAGATTTTTGTGCAAGTATTTCGTCAGTAGTGACTATGGTAAATCGTCAATTTTACTTTACACTTCAGTTGTCATGTGGTTTGACTTCAATTGGCATGTGATTCTATCCCAACTGTCATGTGATTATACTCTAACGAACGCCAGTCTACTTTCGTGCCTCAAAGTATAATTGTGCGTGTGCTTCAAGAGATAGGTAGCGTCATTACTAGCTGTCTGCATTGTAAATCGCTGCAGGCAGATTCCTCGACGCGAAAGCAAAACTGAAATATATACGTCACTGCGGATCGTGCGTTCAACACACTGCATTTATGTATTTCAGGACATAAACTGCATGCTGTGTGAATGCTTATGTACTTTACGTTATTGCATGATATATTTAGTTGGACGCTTTTTAATTGTTTGAAGTTAACTTAAGCTTAAGCTAGTGTATCTGGTAGTTTTAGAAATTTTTGAGTCTTCAAAATTTTAACAATGAAGTACAAATTAAAGGTATTTTAATAACAATGACATTCTGCAATGTTTTGTTCTTAAGCCTAGAGTTTCAAAACAATAGTGAATAGAGGTCGCATGGCCTTTAGAATGGTATAATACCGACTGTGCTCATGTTTTATAGCCCCCGGCAATCCTTTTACAGCGGCCTTTTATATCTTCTTCGTATGTACTCTTGTACATATGTCGCATCGTTCTATGTAATAAAAATACTGTAAGTAATCCTGCAATCATTTATGTTATCACAAGATCAAGACGAAAAGGAATTAAAGGTGCCGTCTGTTACTTACAGCCGCATGTCACTGCCGTGACACGTACTGTTATATGTACGCGATGTTTGTGTTACTTATCGACGAACTTTACAAGAGTTCATTCAAATGTCATATTTAATATCGCATCGATCGTGGCCCGCGCGACCTCACTTCCTATTCAACGTATACGTTAACTTGAACTATTTAAGGCACATTTCCGCCGCGGCCTCGGTACCGTTTAATTTTTAAATAACACGCCAAACGCTGGAAAATCATTGTGGCCACCGCCCACGTACGTCGGTCGATATCGATCTATAATGCATCCGAATGAA
This sequence comes from Papilio gigon, assembly GCA_027563995.1. NCBI lineage: Eukaryota > Metazoa > Arthropoda > Insecta > Lepidoptera > Papilionidae > Papilio > Papilio gigon. The sequence continues at coordinate 1,485,584 of JAODUI010000015.1, read as the reverse complement.
GCTCCAACCGAATACGTCTTCAGTATAAAGATGAGTTTACACTGTCGTACGCATTGAAACAATATAGTCGTCCCTCTCATTCTCTTTGATAAAACAGAGATAACAATAATATTGTTATTACATGAATTATTTGGTATTATCCATGGATGTAGATGATCACACGACCACGCCGTTCGTTGGCCCTTTCTCTTATATAATAATAACAGGACTTTATTATGCATTTTTACGTAATTTAATCACTTATGCGAATAATAAAGTTAACTCTTTATCTTGGTCGACTTTTGCGTATATACACGGGTCTCACAGAAAGTAACTATTGTATATGGTCATATTTCCAACACCAGATGTGACTATGTTATTCTTTATGTACAAGTGCAACACAACGCGATAGACACGCCACGCGTCGCTGACGTAAATATATGGTAATAGGCTTTGCGCGTATCATCCTATCATTAAAGGTTTTATGTAATAATTCGCTTACGGATAGCAGCGCGTTATAACCTATGTAAGTCACCTCAGATCCCGCTCTCGGAGATACCAAGGTTCCCCATTGACGGATACATCAAGGAGGACGTCATCTATTGATCTGTTCCCCGGCAAAGACTCGATTGTAGTTTTCATTTCATTTAAAAGTATATTATCCAAGTGCCGTACTCAGAGTTGTTAATTATTCGCCGAAGGAGGTTAATGTAGATTTGGTATGAGACACTAACATTAGAGTTCTATCATCTGTTAAGTAATCATTAAAGGGGTCTTATCGATAGAAAGACTTTATCTACTGATTCGTTTAGCGACCTGAATATTATCCCTATTAGAATGTATATACCCATCCCGTAGTTGGCAATTGGTGAAAGTACACAGTTGTTTAGTGGAAATGGACTCTACTATTCAAACAAAATACTCGTTCTTATATCATTATCTAAAGATAAATTTCGAAGTTGTAACATTTCCTTGTCGAAGGTAACGGTACTCTAGGGATTAAATTTAGAGCAAGTTGTATATAGGTAAGTTTATAAAGAAAAGAAACTCTGTAAAACAAAGGAGTAAAAGTTTACAAGTCGGTAAACGGCCGTTATTCCTAACGGTGCTAGGGATGGGGAGATGCTTTGTTTTTGCCGCTCTTTTATTACTGACTGAAAAAGTTTTGTGATAACATGATTTTAGATGTATGTTTGTACAATTTTTTTATATGCTTTTTCCTTTTTTTTTAACACGTTAGATGACACTTTGATCTCTAATTATTTAACAGCTCAAATTTATTTTATATACGGGAGTATCAAAACTTCTGATTTTGTAAACAAGTCATGCAACATATTGTTATCCCATTATAAAGAGTGGAGAATAAATTCGTCCGGTCAAATCTGTGTACGACAAATTGCGGGCGTCAGCGTCCCGACAATTATGACGTCCGACAACCAGTGAATGGCGTAGTGTTGAATTTGTGTGCAGTGACCTTTGGTTTCCAACTAGCGATTTTTATTAAGTTTATCTAACTGTTAATTTAAAAATGAATTTAACTTACTTTCTACTTATATTACATTATTAAAACTTTCATGACACAATACTACTTATAAAGGCTTAAGTCACGTGTAAATCGGTCATCCTCTCACCAAGAAGAAGAGCCCCCAAGGGGTCGAAACTAATCGATACAGACTCCGATTTACAAGTGAATTTAATCGTTTTTATAAGTAATACCAATATTATTATCATAGTTTTCTTCTCCGAGTTTTAGACGGATAAATAAACATGTTTTTGTACCGATGTTTTGTCAATAGAAACCCACGATATAATTTAATAAGCCAGTGTAAATTACAGTTATATTTACAACAGCTCTTAATAAGGAAGTAGATGCTATGATTTTCTAGAAAACCGACCTGACGTAGAAGTTTATTCGCTGGAAAATTATCCGGATTTCCTCCCCTTTTCAATTTCCTTACCTAACTCCTACGTAAAGGTCAACATATCTGCAATTCATCCGGCTTTTGCGTATTCTTATGAATTAATATGATATTTATTTTTATAGATTTTAAACGCCAATAACCTAATGGTAAGGTTATCTGATCATATGCTCAACATTTCGAACCACGCTTATTGGACTAGTGTCGTAAAGCATCCATCACAAGCCTAAAGTTTAGTTGGTGCGGTTGAAGAATTATTAGTAAGTTAACAAAAAAATGCTAAAGGTTTAAAATAAACAATGGGAACGTAGAAACTATATAATATATTCTTTGCCTCTTATCTCAGTTTAAAGATAATATGTATCAAAAATAATTCAATCTCTTGGTTTTATCGTTCCGACAAGCAATCGAGAATATCGTTACCGGGTATTGTGATGTACTTTGTGACTGTACTGTGTGTGATATTGGCTTGTCTTTCGGGAAGTTAACTAGAAATAACTAATGACATCAACACACAATATACGAATCATCGACACCTGACGATAATGTGAAGAGTTTTACTTATAAAAATGTTATCGTACAAAATTGAAATAATTTAAAAATCTCAAATAATGAAGAGAATATGTTTAGTTCGGGTTCGTAATGTTTTATATCTCAATGGTGCCTTCTATTGACATCATAAAACTAACATTAGCTTTAGTGTGTTTTTGCACTAATGAATACAACAGCAGTGTAAACCTACTGTAACGTATGCCGTATGTTTCTATATGTTTCTGGAAATAGTCATCACAAGAGCCGATCTCCGCTTCTACAATGTTACATCGGAACAAGTCTTGACTATACATAACGCCTTTTCCGCCTTGTGTCGTACATAGACTATAGATTATCGCCGGACGGGTTTTTAACCGGATGCCTTTAAGTCGTTAGAGCTGATGGGTACAGCGCTTAAGTTGTCGATATGAACGACAGCCGTGGTCTTTGTAGAGATGTCAGCTGGAATTCTGTAGGATTACATGTTAGTTTGACTTCGATGTCTTAGGGTTTTGTAAATAAGTCGAACTAACTTATTTTCGCCATCGGTATTTGTGTGTTGGTTTACTAATAGTTGCCAGCCCTAGTTCTCGGGGATCCAAGTCATAAATACCAGCGTTACCAGTTTTGTTATGTTTGTTAATTTATCGTACTTCAATTGAATTCACCTTCGGACCATGTCAACATCGCGGACATACGAAGGTCTTTTATAATAAAGTATAGAATTAAAATGTGATTTCAAAGGTACAATGTTCCGTGTGTGTGATACAATGAAAATGTATGGAGGCAAATTGTACTACACGTATTTACGAGTGAGTGTATAATAAGCATTAAGGTAAATTTATGTTTATCACCATTGTTGATAGCCAAATTCTTATCGAAGTTAATAATTCATGATTGATTTACTTGTTTGTATATGTTGGCGATTCTGTTTTTATGATAACAGATAATCTCTGCTTATTTAGATATGTAATGTTAATATTTCAAATCAATCTTCTAGGTACCTAGCGGGGACGTATACTGAGCTGATGATGATAGCGTAGTATTCATAAAATTATTTCTAGGGAGTTAGTCCATTTACTATCTTGCTTTAATTGAAGTTATTAGCTTAGAGATTTTCTAGTAATACCATTATACTAGTAATTATTTTGTTGAATTATGTATTTGCGTTGTAATTGAAAAATCAATTCGATTTAGTTATATTAATAATAGCTAAGATCGCGACTTTGCGTGCGATTAAAAGAACAGTTGTATAATTAATGTATGTGATATCATCATCATTATCATCATCATCATCATCATCATCATCAACAGCACTTGTCTGCCCACTGTTGGACATAGGCCTTTCCCAATGC
>JAODUI010000015.1:1436970-1464499 GCA_027563995.1 Papilio gigon | reverse complement strand
GGGTTCATTGTCACGAACGATATACGCGCCGCGGCTCCAAGTGTCGCATTACTGCTGTCACGATACTGAGCAAAAACCATCAGCAGCACCTTTGGTACGACTGAGACATCGGCCTCGCTCCCCACGCCGCTGTGCTCGTACCTAACGTGTACCGCACGGGCTTGTACGGCAGGCAGCTCGTGAGCAAGGGAGTGACGTCATCGATTACTGAACTGTCATGTGAAAGACTTGTAACCGTACAACGGTTGTTCTGCAAATGACTCGTGTATCGGACGATCGGTCGTTGTGATGTATCAGTGCGGCGGTGTGCGGTGGGAACACGAGATGAATCAACTCGCCGCCCTTATCAATCTCCGAGGCGGCAGGGTATGGTTGGATAGTCTGCGCCTCCTTGGTCCATAAGGCCGGTCGAGTGATTGGCACCGGCGAGATCGATTCCTATCACACAGCAATTTTTAATTCAAAACTCTGACTAGTGTGTCGTTATGTAGGAAGGTTCCTTGCACCGATTTCGCACGATCACTTTAAAATAAAACATTGTCTTGTACAAATGTGACGTACCGCCGGGTACGTGTCCTATTGGTGTAGTCTATAGGTTTGTTCCGTTTGTCTGTACGTAGGTGTTAGTGACGATTCATTATGTATATGGATTTATGTTATGTAAATTAGTTTTTTCTTTTTTCAATTGTAATTCTTTCGGAGGGAGCGAGTGGATTGCATTTACTAATGTTTTTATTGTAGTGTAGTCGTTTGTACCAAATGGTTTGGACTGCGCACGCGCACCGTCCTAGAAGTTTTAAGTTCCACCTAATTGTATGTCAATTACGGTTTTGTTTTTAACGTATTTTTTATAATTTAGTTTGTCGCAGGCGCGCGGAGTGCGGACGCGTTCGTTTCTTTGACTTAGGTTCCATATCATGTAGCCTTTAGTCTCTAACAAACAACAATGCTGTGTTTTAATTACTATATCATATAATTAATGAGGATTTTATTAATATATAGGGGTAATTGTGTGTAGGGTGTCGGAGTACTCGACTAGGCTTAGGCAAGTTTTTAAATGAATAAAAAGAAATAAGTTAAAGTTCTTAGCACAGACGTAGATAATATTGGATAGTAAGAGGCGTGTGTACTCGTGTTAGCGCAAAATTTATAAAATAACGAACGATTAATCGATTTAGTTTTTTTTTTTAATTATTTGCAACTTTCTTATTAATTTTTGTAGCCGATAGTAATACGAAGTGAGCTAGTGTTGCGGGTTTGTTTTTTTTTTTTGTCTTCGGTTTCGCCAATAAAACGGAAGTCCCCTGATAGCTTGGCAACGTATATATAAATATGTTTTTCCTATGCTACATAGTAGGTTAGTAAGCTTGTAAGGAAACTTGGACGATGTGGTTTTTATAATAGTTTGTACTTTTTAGTACTGCTGTGAATTATTTTTTTTTTATTTAAGCGACCCTTACCAATCAGATGTACATATAGTGTTCGTGTAAGTGTTGTGCCCCGCGGGGATTTTCTTATAATGTTCTAGTGTCCATACGATATAGAGGTACACAACTTATTTTAATACTTTAGGTTATTGGCCTTATAAATTAATGTAACCGCTAAATAGTATGTATTGATTTTATTACATTATGTAACATTTAATTCCTACCAAACGTTTTTTTTTATTGACAAGACTAATTTAATTTTTAAAGTTGTACATCTAGCGTTGCTGCCTGACAATAAAATTTTTATTTTTAAGTTTCTTAGTTGTAACGGTTGTAATTCGATTACTGATTTTTTTTTATTTTAGCATTATCGAGTCCATATAAGTTTTGAAAACATCACTTAGATATTTTTTTAATATTTGTAGTATATCGATTGCGGTACTGTACTGTACTGTATTTCGAATCACATGACCGATTTAGTTATTTGGTCCGGTAAGCGTAAGTCAAAATTATGTTAGCTCACTAGCGACCTCTGTCAATGTGAAAACTGTCTTGTTTTTTTTCTTCTTTGTAATTTCCTAAATCCATACGTATTTTATAAATTTCCTGACAGACTTCACCGCGGTAGCAGCGCCTCTTACCGAGCCAAATAAATTTGTCGTACATCATTTTTCTATATGTTGCTTGAATTTGAAATTACGAGATGAGTTCGAAAGTTACAGGAATTTTTCTCGTATACTAATGAACCTAACTAATTGATTATTTAAATATGAATATTAATTAGATTTCATAGTAAAATGTTTATTAAGTATTTTGTGAAAATCATTTAAGAAAAACACTTCTAGCAAAAAATTCTTTAAAAAATGTATATTACTGTACTTTTAGCAATCAATTATTAAAGATACCATCTCCTAATTTCATAAAATCCGAGATTGCACTCGAGGTCCGAGTTCTCGCTCGGATTATAGTGAAAACGTAAATATTTTATGTGATCTCTAATTTTTTTAACTGTACTATATTTTCATGGTTATGTTTTTTTTTTGTATCCAACATATCAAAATTAACTACAATTATGTTTGTTTATGACATTCTTAGTTAAATTATCCTTTATAATCAGCGTATTTAATAATTAATTACTATTGAATTATAACCTATAGATGTCCTATCTGGAACATAAAATTGAAACGAAGGATTAAATTCCCTCGATGTTGTCATTTTTAATACAATATGGCATTTCCAAAATTGACTTTTGAGTAGTACAAAGTTGAATGACAATCCATTTATATGTTATACATAGACATGTAAAAAATTTGGAGATCATATGAGTCGGTTATCTACGAGCTATAAAATAATAAATTTTGGATGATATCAACAAATGTAAATTTACGTTGGTTTGATGATTGAATTGTATGGCGCGGCAGTGCCCACTCGGCACACTAATCATTTTTATCTCAAAGTTGCTTTTAGTTACTGTATTTTTCAATTTATATACAAGTCTTGTTACCTTTAAGTAGTTTGATCTTTCAATAAATAGATTCTTAGTGTTGATTTCACTCGTGAGCACACCGCTGATGGGAATTTTATGTCTCGTTGATAACCAATGTTAGTACGTTTTCATTGTCAAGCATATAGAATGTACAGGACTTTATTTGCCCGCTTATAATCCCTCGGCGATGTTGGTGCTCGGTGCGGCGTGTTTGTAACTCGTGGAAACGCTTCATTTTGTTTTGGGTTGATGCAATAAAAAAAATTCTCTCAATGTACAAAATTGTTCCTTATCGATGTTGATTAGGTCGGTCAATACAGTCAGTTTCCACAGTGTGAACAACTATTATTATTATACTGAAAATCCTTGTTATTGACATTTATTGGCGCAATTAGATAATTGTAGGAAAATTATTTGATGTAATAAAAATTTAGTAATTTGGATGTTGATAAAATTAATTTAAATATGTTTATGGATAAATGTGGAGCATCCCTATTCGTTAAGTTGCACCGACAGTTATATAGCAAGTTTGTCGCCGCTTCATTTAATATATTTTTGTTGTAATTGAATGTACAAACTCCTACACCGTAATAGTGATGTATCATTTTCATTTATCGATAGTTTTTAATTTTTTTTTTGTTTCAATTAAGTCATTAATTTCCTCTGTGATTATATTTGAGATAATTGTAAAACGGAGGTGTGTATTTTATAATTTTCACTAACGATAGCGCTTCGTTCTGTTAGCGTTTTATAATAACAGTGGGTTCTCTTAGGGCTTGTGTTGAGACGGGAGGTGTTTAACATAATATGTAAATTGTGGGTGATCAGGGGATGTGAGGACTGACGTTAAGTTTTATTCTTCTATAACCGCGTAGTTATAACGCAAGCGTTGTAAATAAACATCCAAATATCCCTTTTTTATTTTACTTTTATTTTTGACCTCGTCCCTCGTCCCGTAGAGCCGCCGCCCGCTCGCGGCCTCGCGGCCCCGCTTGTGTAGTTCGCTCTGTGTTTGTCCAAGTGACCGGCCTTACTGGCATACTGCTGCTAAACGACATGATGTAAATTGAATAATACCTTTTCTTCAAGTTTTTTATTAGTTATACTCAATTTTTCACAGTGCTAGATTTCACCATAGACAAGAGTCTTCACAACCAAAACTTATATGAATACAAATTATTCGCATAAAGTTTGAAACACTCACTGCCTATTTCAGAGTAGCTTCTTGTTTACATGAGTAGTCCCTTAGAGCAAATTTCGTATACTAAGTCTTCACTAAAGAACTGTTTAGTGACTGCTTAAAGGCTCCGAGTACGCATTTAAGAGTAGTCAGTGAGTGGCAGTAAGGTCGGACCACGAAGTACTCATTAATAGTCAATAGTGTGGCGCTCGGCGCCGGAGCTGCTGTCTCGACAATAACCCAGTGTCAGACAATAATGATTTTTATTATTTGCTTCTCAGTAGTTCTTTCCGTTCACCTCTTGTAGGCCATAGTCTCTACGTGTACGTTAGGTTCTGTATAGTACTTTAGGTACATGCATTGTTCTAATACCATTGGAATTATTAATTAAGAAATGTTCGAATCAAATCTTACTTCTTAGTTGCGATCTTCGATTTTTATAGTAATTAAATTAATCGTCTGTAATTAAAAATTTTAAATTAAATAACTTGTAAAATTGAAAAATAGTAAACATTTCGATAAGCAAATAGATGCTATTAATTTCTCCCAGGCGTTTTAAATTATATTAAAATGGTATTAGAACAACGCAATCTTTAAATTAAATGTGAAATCTAAAATGTTACACGAAACATTATTTTATGACTAATTAATATGATCAATGGATTAAAGATGCGTGGTCGCACAATGATTGAATGTAGTCAAACCAGTTTCATAAACAACTATTGAATAATAATATTAATGTAGCTTATAATTATAGTGTACATACAAAAAATTAGATGCGCTTGAATGTCGGTTGACATTGTGTACTTATTTAATTTTCTTCTTTCATAAACGACTAATCATTAGACATAATATAATTATGTGAAATCAAAATATTTGATACTCACTGAAAACTTAAAACTCACGCACAACGTCAATCTAATCATTTCTTATGAATTGCAGAACACATTTTTAATACTGACTGAATATTACCTTATCCTAAATGTGCTTAAAAATCAGCTTTTGTAACGACCACCTGTGTAGTAGTCTGTGCACTAAATGTATTTTACGTAGGACTTTATATGTGGGTATATAGATGTGAAAAATATTGAAATTTAAGCGTTTGAATGTGCGCACCACGTTTACTTAGAATTTTTTAATTGTGCAATGAACAGTGACAGTGAAATTCAAAAAGGGACATAAGCTAAAGAAATGGCGGCGCCTGCGGAAATGTTAAAGGCAAAGTTGTGTAACTGAAGTGGGAACAATTTGTCGCTCCGTACTCGAAATATCATAGGATTTACTCTACAAGTCTGATGTCGTACATTTGTAACGTGTCACTATCGGCTGTTAACTTTAGGCTCTACTGTTTAGTGTAAACTTTTGTAACACTCGACGTTATCTACCTGATAGGTATGTGTGATAATATTAATAAGCTTTCTCAACTAGTTGGAGTACAATGAATTCTAATTAACGTATAGGCCAATGTTTATAAATATTATTTTTACACTGTCTACTAATATTAAATGTGATTTTGTCTGTAGTTGATAATGTCTTAGATTACTGCGCGGTCCAGTTGTTCAGCTCTTACTGCTTTTTTATTGCTGTCTGTCGATTTTCTTTTCTTTTCCACCTTTCTTGTCTTGGAGCATTTTCAACTACGCTGCGGGTGAAAGATGTTCTGAATGTTTATTGCTGTGTAAATTTCTTTCAATAGAACTGTACATTGTCTAATAAGTCGTACAAAATGTAACATACGACACCGAGGACTGTTTTCACCAAGATAATTTTGCCGTCCATATATCGTACTCTGGAACAACTGGACTGTTATTAAATAATTATATTTATTTTGAATTTTTAAAGTACGATTCAGATTTCAACACCAAATTTATGAAGTCAGTTTTTAATATTATATAAATGTCTGAAATATTTTATATTTACCTATAGAGCTTATAGATTTTATAGGGCAGTAGTCGTTGTATTGAGTGATTTAAATGTTGCCAGCACACAAAACATATTTGTGCAGGCTTGTATTTAGAGTGGCAACATTTGAATCACCACTCCCGATAGAATATCAGGGATTTTAAAAATGTAGCGTTGCTTTTAATTGAAATACATGTCAAATAATTCATACAATCTGTGGGTTTAGGATTACTGCATAGGATTAGATGTGCGTCGATGTTTAATGCCGAGCAAGCGGTGGACGACGCGAACGTACTTTTAGTTACGAGAATTCAATACAAAATACTCTGAGTTACGATTCAGTTGTGGTCATTTTCTAAACGGTAAATACATAAACTGTTGCTAAATTAGTTTCTTCCCTGCGGGGAGTGTGTAGGTAAAATTTATAGTAACAATTGAAGTTATAATCTTTTACGCTATGTTGCCTTGGCTTACTTTTATATCAAGTGGTTGATTTTAATAATTCGATTGTCCGATTATTAATTTCCTTTTAAATTGTAATGGATAACTTACCGCGTGTTAGCTGCATTACGATTATAATTGTGGACTTATTTAATTCAATGAATGACGTAAATAAAAATGTTTTCAAATGGGCGTCGTCCACCGTTCGTGACATTTGTAACTAGGTTAATATTATTAATATTTCTATGTGATTTCAATGTCCAGATTAATCGAGATTTGCTGTTTTCTATATAAAGTAACGTAAGGCAACGGATATCCTCGTAGCGTCCAACACGATCCTCGTATCGTGTACCCGATGGCGCGGTGTTTACACTTTACTTACTTATTACTGACATATTTATGCTAGACTAGTCGTGCAATGTAGGTTTATGACCAAATTAGCGAGTAATTATAATATTTATATATATATATCTTATAAACACAGTTATGTCGTTACCTGTCCCGCTGATACGAAGCACTGATCGCGAGATGGGAACTTTAAAGTACAAATTTCTGAAAACATTTCCCTCTCCGGGACGCTTCCGAGCTCTCGTCTTATATACGCACTGTGTAGAGGATGATGTTGCATTGACGTCGTTTTTAAATGTTTCTAATTTAAATAAATGTTGAATTAGATAATTCGTAATATTTCTGATTGGAAACTTTTGCATCGTTCCGTTTATTATTGTATAGAGTATAATTAAATCAATATCTTTGAATGAAATGTTAACCTCACGTCGCGCGCGACGTTTTGTAATCACTTCTGTGTGTTAGTTGTGTCGTAGTATAGCGGTCGATGACAGGATCACGTTTTCGAATTAATTCGTAATTTTATAAACAATCGATGTGCCTAAGTGTAATACTCTAATCGTTGTAAATGTATATAAATGAATAGATATATTAAATGTGTTCTGTTAAAGTTCGGTTGAGCGACGGCGGCTGCGGCCGCGGCCTGTGGTCATCTCTTTAGCAGTTTTATTGTATTGTGCTGGTTTCAAATCGTTTTAAGACAATAAATTCTTAAATTGCAATCGCGCAGCTATACGCAGTTCTTCATTTTCTTCTACGAATATTGTACTCGTTGCTGTGGTTTATAATTATGCGAATTACTATTACATTTTTGTGAATTTAAAATTTTGTCACTTTTCAGTGTAGCGTTGTACTGATTAGCTACGAAATTTTTCTAAAGAAAAAAAAGCTTTTTTTTTTAATAATTTTCTCGTGAACTTGTACCGTGAACACGTAGTAAGATATTGTCGAACACTAGCTAAATTAGAATTAAAAGAAAATTTCCGTAGCACGCCAGACTTTGCTTTGAACTGAGAAAATTTAGTGTTTTAAGTTTTTCTTTGTGTAACAAAATCTATATGTATTCGAATTTTAGATACTAGCGCCACCGCTGCGTTGCGGTGCTTCTGTGTACTACATTTATTGGGTATTGTATCTGCATGTAAATCATCAATATTCGACGTGTATGCGACTATATGATGGGTAAACGGGTAGTTGTGTAGACTTGATTGTGATAACAGTAAACATTTTCATACGAGCATCCAAATATTGTTTCATTACACGAACACCCTTACTCTCGTTGGACTTCAGATTTTGTTTTTTTTTCTTTTTGTGACAACCGATAAGGCCCTCCGACATACTGAGGAGTCTATTATTGAAAAATTTTGTTTTTTTTTTACTATGGGCTTTGCTAAAATATGTTAAAAGTTTTTATGACTACCATTGTGAGGGCGCCACTAGTGCCTCAGTGCGGTCAGGTTCTTTGTTAGTATAAGACTAACACAACCTTGTGATAGTTACTTACTGGGATTTGGAATAAAACGCAAAAATAGTATGAAGTAAGCTTTTTTTAACTAGTAAACTTTTTATACATTATACAAATTATAAATACGGACTCGATACACTAAGACGTACATAGAACATTGGCCCAAATATATACACGTGCGATCGGACAGGCCGGCCCGCCGTCGGCTTCCACTGGCCAAACATTTTTTTTAATAGTAAAACATTAGATGTTTGTTAATTTACTAATATTTATTCTACCACTCCAAGTTTGTCCTAGGATATGGTTTACGACAATAGTCGAATGGCGGGATTCGAACTCTCGACCTCGTGATCGGAACTCCGTACCCTAACCATTAGGCTATTTGCGTTTAACTTGCGTCTCTCGTTTCGGAGAGAATTTATAGAAATGTTTCGTCAGTGGAAACTCACGGTTAATTGGCACTACATACTATAACAGCGGACACTGAACACTAGACCTTAGTTTTTTTAATTAATCTTTTAACATCTGCATCATAGATGGCGCTCGTGTCGTTTCATATTTACTGGTAACAGTTAATTATAACGGTAAATTTAAACGTTTATTAATGTTTTAATTGTTTTATTCATCAAATGAATGTTTAATGGAAAATTAATTATTGTGTAAGTTAATGTAATTTGTGAGCATAGAAACGACACGGGCGTTCTTGTAATCAAACATAGTTTATATGAGCCGGTGTCGTTAACGACTTAAGTTTTGTAGAAAATTAAATACTTTATTACTACAAAAAGTGTTTATCTGTTTAACGTAGTTTTATGTTTTTTTTTTGAATAAAAATATTTGTAGTCTGATGTAGGAGAAATATTGATTCTAGTTTTTGGCCGCAGTCCGCAGTGTCCGTTGCCGGTTGCCTCTGGAGCTTATTAATAATATTGTTTCCGCTGCGCCCCCACGGAGCGCGCTGGCGTCGCACTCGCCGACAATAAATACGCAGGTGTAATATCTACAGTGCCGCTAGCGCCCCTACACGCTAGTTACTCTATGTGACATTAAAATTGATGTATTAAATCGTTTCTCATTCGACAGGGCTACAGCCGCTACTCGCTCGTGGCGGAAATAAAAGAGACATTTGCATACAGATTAATTATGTTCTGAGATCATATTTAATACATCACAGATGTTGAACTGAAATAAATTACAGTCTGACCAAAAATATAAACACCTCCGCCATGTTGCGGAGAAAAAGGGAACTAATTCATTTGTCAGTAGAAAGTGATGTGAGTCCGATCTCAGCGCCCTCTGGCGAGGATGTTTATATTGTTGGTTAGTTTTAAGTTCGTGACGTAATGAGTGAACATCGAGCGTTGCCATCCCCAATAATCTTACATAAAGCATTACACATATATGACATTATTCTTTGTTTTTAAATAAGATATAAACACGATCAAACAGAGCAAAGTTGAATAGTTACAAGCAATATTGTGATGACACCGTCTGTACAAACGAGCGTAAAATTTGGTGGCATTTTTAAAACAATGTCGCCTCGGAAACAAAGGTGTTGTTATTCATATAAATTAAATGTTCGTCTAAAACAATCATGTTGGTTTCAGACGATCATTTAATAACATTTTATAATAAAATAGATGGCATTTTGTTAAATAATGTAACATTCGTATATTATTTTGTTTATTAACAATATCTTTTTCTTAATGCAAAACAACAGCGACATCTATCAACGAGGCGACATAAACAAGTTTTATATATTTGACAAAACTTTAAAAATTTAAAATACAAACTTAATCAAATCGATTACATAGGTAAATGTCCGTAACAGGCGTTTGTATAAATTTTTAAATTTGTAAAAATAATGTTGTTACCGTCGAATTGTCAAAATAACAAATTACTGAACATTTTATGAGGGCCGACGCCTTGTCAAGTTAACTCTTAACTTTGGTTCAAGTGCGACAATTTATTCGCTTCAAACACATTAAGAACTAAACCGAATGAACTGAAATGACATGAGAATGATTTGTCTTTTACTGCGCACTCCGCGGCTCTCCTAACTAGACTGAAATGAATTAATTTGTACTCAAACAGAGCCGCGGCGCCACCGGCGCGCCACACTCCGTAAAACTATCCTGGTAAAACGTTGAAGACATTTGTAAGAGCAAAAAAATCTTCCATAGAATATACTCCATCAAATTGCAACAATAAAACGACTACACTAGTCAGCGCCGAGCGCTGCACGCCGAGCGCTGCACGCCGCTGCCGGCTACAAACACAAATACTCAATCATAGTTTAAATAAAATTTGTTTTTAACTTATTAAATAGTATTGGCAAAATTAAATGAAATTTTGTTGAAGACAACAAAATTATCGTCTTGAGTATTTGTATTTTGCTACTCTATAGCCCTTCCACGATCGCTTCCGTTCTTCGTGTCCCCCCGTGCGCCTGCGCCACTCGGGGGACACGAAAAGCGCGCACCAAACGCGCGTCGAAAATGTTCGAACGCACTTCGACTGAAATCTGATTCCCGCCAACGTTTTAACATTTTCAAAGCGAAACGTTTACGTGCGTACCAGCGCTCCAACTCCGCACCTACATCCGAACCTCACTGTACTCCCTCCGACTTTATCGAATCCAATTAACTTAGCACTTAATCTATTATAACTTAATTAATATGTCAAAGAGATCATAATAAACTTAAAACTATACGTCACACTTCCATATTGCATCTGTGGTTTTGTGAGAAAAATTGCTTATTTGAAACTGCCACTGTCGGAACACTGTTATCACATCATTAGCTCTGTTGCTTTAAAGAGGTGACAGAGTGTTTCATACGAGTGTCCGGCAGAGGGCCCGTAGTAACGGATATTGTTTGTGAGTGGATGGCCCGTTGAGCAATACTCGATGTATGCATCAAGTGACAGAAACTATAGAGAAATATATTATCAATTACACATGTATCCTAAATTATAATGGTTCAAGTTATCTTACAAATTACTTAAACATATCGGCGGACACGTCGGCGCCCGGCGTACAATAAATAAAGATATAAAATAATGCACACTGCACTCGCAGACCCGGGTCGGGTTCGCATTGCACGGGGATTGCAGTTGCCGGCGGTCGGTACTGGCTGACGGCGCACGGGCCTAGCTGGAGCGCTTGAAGTGCGTCTGGTTGAGCCGGGCGACCTTGGGGGGGCGTATGTGGGCTCCGTGCCCGCACTCGTGTTTGTGCACGGAGGGGGACTTCTTGCCGGTGGCTGCCGTCCTCTTTCGGGGCTTGAGGAAATCTGGAAAAGACGATGATAATAAGTATCGTGGTAATTATAATTGTTGCAGGGTGCGATGTCCTCGACATGGTGAGGAGATCGTAAAAGTCAGTAGCGGGCGTGGCAAGCTATTCGTTGTGCGGTAGGATCGTCGAGACAGTTGTGGGGTGCGCAGTAAGGCGATTTGTCCTGACAGTTTTACGATGCCTACAAAAGAATAGCGACGTAAAACTCTCAAATGTTAGGGTATCCATGGCAACTGCACTTGTTGACTTATTGATACATTTATATTTTAAATTAAAGTTAAAGCAAATAATGAACTCGGAATAAAGTACTTATTCAATTTATTTTTAAAACCAAAACAAGATCAACCATATATATGCTAAACATTTCGAAACATTAAATAAATATACTTCAGTGCAAGATGGTCACCCTGTATCTAACATATATTGTACCGAAATCCTTTTAGAGGAGGTCGCGAGCGGCGCGGCCCTTTGTAGTCCTTTTTGAATTAAAAAAAAGTCTACGACTTTAATAAGTATAAAAGTTTTACGAGGTTTTTACTACTGTTTAATCTGCGCTGTAATGGCTGAAGGCTGTGATGCAGCGAGGGGCGAGGGACACACGGGTACGATGTTCATGGCGACTTTGAGAAACATTTGGATAATTGGATTCAAAGTTATTTTTAATTTATAAAACAATCATCTTTATCGTGTCGTCAATTCGCAGGACATATTTTAATACTTCAAACTAATTAATATAGAAATTAAATTTATATTAAAGATAACATGAAATCAAACAAAACTTGATCAAATCCAAATTATTTACAACTAGTGATCGTCCTGTATTCAAATTCGAACACAATTCATGATTTAAGTTTTTTTTTTATTGTTGATTGAAACACGTACATACACTTTTTCCCATTAACTGTGTTAAATGTTTTTTCGTTTGCGAAATTTCCTTAAAATGTAGAACAAATTTTTCACTACACATAAAAAAAGATATAATATAATTTAATATATGCAAGACAACCAACAGAAGAGATCGCAGCTCGAATTATAAAGAAACAGATAAGGCTGACGGCCGGCGTCTCCCGACTGAGTAACGACATGGCAACCCGCTCAAGGCCACGCGATTCGCGCCTTACCGATGTATTAATAACGCGACTGTTTTAAATTTACATTTAAAACTTATTTCTTATCTAACTTTGTAATAATTCACAACCTATTAGAAACAAGTCTAAATACTCAAAGTCGAAATGGTCTCCCTTAGTGTAAGTTTAGTATGGGAAAGAAGACACATTAGTGATAGGAAACTATGATAGTTCCATAAAAATTTATAGATTATTTGTTTTAGTCAACAAAACACTATTTTGTATATTATCTAAACATATATATATTAAATAGAGAATTTCTAGTACTAAAGTAAGGCAGCCGCCATGTTAGTTTTTTCTTCAATAAAAATGGCGCGTTTTTTTAGTGAAGCTTCCCCACAGGTAATAACAATGTGAAGGAGCGCAAAAAACTAAGAAAGCCAATCCGATGTGCAGCCAGAACTATGTCAATGACGTCATAACGCCCAAGGTCGACCGGACCACGCCGATCTCGGTTCCCGCCAAATCAAACCACGTGGATACCGCCGGCCAGCTATTTTTGTCAATACTACAAACCAACAGACTAAATTCCAAATAGATTATCTGAGAATGCTATTTTTTTCTTTTACAATAATGTAATCATAAATTCGAAAACATCAAGGAAAATGCGAATAAATCGAAATTCAAATGCTTTATGTAAGAGAAAACATGCTTAAAACGTAACCTATAAATGAATTGTATCTTTCAAAACCTTAAATTTGTACTAATGTAAATAAAGACGCATCGCTCTAGCGACTGAAATCCGGAGAAAATACTTTCATCCGATTACGCAATAGTTTGCCGCCAAACGTTCAATGAAGCGTTTCCCGCCATTTCGCGTTAGCTATTACGCTACTGAATTGAATAGCGTATTATACTGCCAGTGTTATATTCAATGTACGATCTTATTAATTTAGTCGGGTTATACGCTTCGGACCGAAGTAAACATGCGGGTGTGCGTAAACAAAATGGCCTTGGTAGATCCGCGCGTGCGCTGTGCGATGATTTTGTACAAACAACTCGCACAGGCGCACCACTAAACTCGTAACGGCGGCCATTATAGATCTTTTATCGTATTTAGGCTAAAAAGAAAAGAATACAAGACAAAAATAACCTACTTTCTCGTGAATCTAGGTGGATTATCATCTTTATTAGGTAGAAATAAGGCCCGATGAAATCTGTTTTCATATTTCTTTATAACAGAAGGGAGCGCACGAGCGACGGGAACAAGATTATCGACGCTAATGGATATTTCCAACAGCAGAGGAACTGCAATTTGTAATTACAACCATTCGGAATACAATACAACACGTTTAATTACTTAACAGTAATTTTTCAACTCATTCAGCGTGGTAATTTGTGTTGCAAACAAGGTGCTTCAAGCGAGTGGTCCAATGCCCAGTTTTATTGAACGCGAGAGGAGAGTCGTGGTTATTTTGGTCGACCTAAATATCGGACGAGCGTCGCCCTCTCTTTCGTACGATGTTAACCGGCTACAGAACGATTTGCTATACACATATACAATTTGTGTTCCCTATGCCATATGTCTGCATCACGCTTTTTAGGTTAACATAACGGAATGTCATTTTTACTAAATTTTAAATATGTACTGCTTTAAATTGTCACATAAACGTTATACGAAGAATTTCGTGTTTTCATTCTTGTTTATATTGATGCAGCGACATTTATCTGTCAGTATATCATATTGCCAACATTTCTACTCAATATGTAACGAATGATGAACACTCACGGATACAGACATGCGTCTTTCGTCCTTTCATTATACGAACAGAATGCTTGAGTGGAAAATAAGAAGAAATCAAAAAGAAGGAGCTCGTGAGGGTTTTTTACGTCACGCTTCTCGAAGTGAGGTTGTGAATACAAGTAATTGTTAGGGGATATTTTGTTGCATCCCTTTGTTATTGCCGCGAGAGAAGTGTCAAAAAGTGGTTTGCTGTCGTGAGATAAATTAATAATAAATATTAAAATTAAACTATGAGATAAAAGTATGTAAAGTTTTTTTTTTATTTGTGTTCTTTATAATTTATGAAAGACAGTAATTAACAGAAAGAAGTCGTTAATACGAAAAGTATTCATCCAACCACATTACAAGGTTACAAAGGTGTACAGATGAGAGAAATATGTTTTTACACCAAGTTTTGTTACGGAGAATGCTCGAGACAGATGTCTAAAAGGAACAAAAAACATTGGCATAAAATTGCTATATAGTTTAAAAAAAAAATTCGAATGTTGACTATCCCGTGACGTATCGTGACGTGAGAATACAATTTGGAAACGGTAGAGAAGTTAGTAGGCGGGTGTAAAACTGAATGTGAGCGCACCGGCAGACAGAGCCCACGCAACAACGGTTGCACATTGTATTTGCTACGTGGAAGCATTTATGAAAGTCGACATTGCATAATACCAGACAGTGGTTGGCAACATTTTTTATTTTTTTTATTGTTTATAATAAAGTAACTCCGTCACTAATAGAAAAATACTCCCATGATATATTTTTTATTGAAATTTATGACAACTCTAGGGCTAAAATGTTTGTCATTCCTGTCATGTAGTGATAAATGTGACTCATTTCATCGTGGTAAACTCGTATGACGTGTGCCATTTGTTGGGTCACTCCGAAACATGTCTAAACCTGATCGGGCACGGTCGCTGCGAGCTTAGTATGATTGTATGGACGGGGGGGGGGGTTAAAGAAAAAACTGGCGCTGATTTGTGAGGCGTAGGCGGCGTCCAAACAGGTTGCCTCGGAGCCCTAGCGCGATGCTTTTTATTTTATTTATATTCCAGGGCTGCTATAATTGGGTGAACGGTGGCACAGCTGTCATATCTTGTACAATTTGTTTACTAAGAATATGACTCGGACTTGACAATGTCGCGTATCAAGTTTACATAAGCATTTTATTTTATTTTACACGATAAATACATTAGCAGTGTGTCAATTATGTAGGTGAAAATTCTTTGTTTTTACTTAAATATAATGGAACATAAACTTCGAATTAAAATACGAATGAGATCTATCTGTAGGGAATGCAAGCTCGCATTGTGATTACGAACCAGTTCCCAAATATCCAGGTCAAGTGAAAGGCGAGCCGATGTCAAACGACGGTGGCGGATACGGCGGTGGCCGCGGGGGCCATAACAACGCCTCCATTCATAGCCAACCGACTGTTTATGTTCTACTAAAGCTAACTTACGCTTTAGGTGTCACGACACACTACGTGTAAAAATATCTACAAACATTACGCCATATCTCCACGTTTCGTTTATTTTTTTTTACAAAAACAAAGGTTTGACCATTTAACATTCAATTAGATCGAAGCCATAATTTTAAAAAATACGAGGAGAAATGTTGTTAAGTCATAGATATACTGGAAATATTGTTTTTTGTTAAGTGACGTCACACAGTTGACAACCCTAGTGCAGTGCAACTGGACGACACAGATAAAAAAGTAACAAAAAGGCCGCGCCGTACGTAGCTGTACGTACGTGGCGGCTACTGGTTTTTAGTGGGAGCCTAAACAAATAAGTGACAGGCACCAGGTAACATTGTATCCCTGTTAACATTCGTTAAATATTATCTTGATGTAGTTTATTTGAATTATAACGATAGAGAAGCTTTACTTTTAAGTTTATTAATAGATCTACCTATAACATTTACTTACATACTTGTTCGCTCTAGCATTCGGAGTTGCAAACATTTTTCCAACAAAAAAAAAATAATTTCGTAATACTGTTAAATTGCCAATTGCAAATAAAATATATTACAGGGAAATTTTTGCTTAACAAAATCAATACTACTAGGAATTTTCATTTGAAAGTAAACCCGACGGACGGTAGGTAAATTGTGTTAATATAAAAGAAAATGAGTTAATTTTAAACACTTCCTAAACAATTAACACTGAATTTAACACATAGTTATAGTATAAAATCCAATATAATTAAGTATTCGTGGCACATTAAATAAACATGTCCATTTGGGTGATTCGTTTGCATGAGCGAACAATGGTGCGCTTGCGCAGGAAATTGCGTCGCAGTCGGCCGGCACGCTAGACAACCGAGTCACGGGACAAAAGCGATTTATTAACCTATATAAACTGCTTGTACAACAAACACTATATTGTTGGTCAAGACTTTCCCTCTCGGAGATGATTGTAACCGTGTGTTCGCATTGTCGAAACTGCCGTATTGAACATGTGTAATGATAATGAAAAATATATTTATGAATGAATGTTCAGACAGTGCAAACTTACACCTAAACACTTTCATTGCGTTTTTGTTGATTTTCCACTTTTTGTTGGTCAGTGTTAGTGCAACGAAATAAGAGTGTTTTTTTTAATAACTAATGCATTTTGTCTAGTCCATTTATTTAGTTGCCTTTTTAATGGTCTAAAACGGTGTAGGCAAACCTAGGTCTCGAAAAAAACGCGTAATTATTACCTACGATCTAGATTCGTTGTTGTTCATACTCAGCAATTATTTAGATGGTAATATCTTCTTAAACGTATTAAATTGCTGGTTTGTTTGGAACGGCTTTGCAAATTACATGGTTCAGATATCATTTAGGATTTGGGAATACGTTTTGATGACGGTACAAAGATTTAAATTGACTTGTTGGTTTGTCCATTTCATGTATAGTGACTTTTGAATTAAAAAAAATCAGCTTTATTTCTCCTACATTTCTTTTATTTAGTTAAAATTAGACTACACAGTTAGTATGAATGCATTGAACAACGCTTGTACTCACGTTAGGAGATTGCGAAACATTTATTTTGTTGGTAAAAAGGTCTTCAACATCAACTTGACCTATTTCGTTCGGTCGTGTGAACGTAACATCGACGTAGGTATAGGCAAATATTGCGTGGTCAAAGTAAATACAAACTTCGTACTTTCGCGTGCACTTGACAGAAAATTTTAAGGTTTTCAAAGATAAGGTGTGATAGCGTCTCGACATATTTGCTTTGGTTTCGTGAAGCAATGTCATGGGTGTGTTGTTGCTTTGGATTTAGAAAATCTGGCGTTTTATATCAATATTTGCGGTATTGTTGTTACGCAGATATTTGGTAACGGTTTGTTGAATTATGTTTGAATATTTAGAAATACTTTATTGACTTGATACAAGTACCAATAAAATACTATATACTTCATGTAACATGTTTTTTTTTTATTTAAATTTTTTGTCATTTTACCATCTTACTATAATAAAACTTAGTTTAAATACTATTGAGAGTATTTATTCTAAACTATAGTTAATTGAAGATAGATAAAGTCTGAATCAATTTTTATTTCCGGTTGTATATCATTGGAGTACCGCTAAGTATAAAACATCAGTTGCATTCATTTCGTGTACAAAAAGGTCGTACAACCGTTAGTGTAAAATTGCTGTACAATTGAATCGCGTACACACGCGAAATTGCGAACGTGTCTGATTTGCGTTGAAAATGACTTTCATTGGAGTGCTGCCTTTATAGAAACTTTAGAAACTGCTTGTACGTAACTGTGAAAGTGAGGTGTTGCGGCCGGCCATTGTCGCGTGTCGAAACGGAGCACTGCTCACCTGCCACTCGCTGCCGGCAGTAATAACATGAACAGGAATTACCACATTGGTTTATTTCGATTAATAGCTACCAACGTTATGACTCTATAACCTAATTTATAAATTAAAACGTCCGTACTCTAGTAAGGTAGACACAATTCTAACAAACCCTTACTTCATCATCTAAGGGATAGTGTCTTGTCTTCGACTATCGTACCCGGAAATTGACACGTCGAAAACACCCTTACCTAACATGGCATCAATTTAATAATTTTTATATTTTTTGTTTCATTTTTCGATTTAAGTTATATTGTTATATCTGAATGGCCTCACTTTTACTTTAACGCCGTGAATGTAAAAATATTTTATAACCATTTAAAGGCCATAATGAATATGCCACACAGTGCTACAAGGTTAACCAGTCGCGCTGATTAAAATACATGAAAGATATGGAAACGGTTAAAACTAACATTCATTAAAATATTAAATCTTAATATTTCATCATCATCAAGCACATTGCTTGACACAGGTCTTCTCAAAGCTTTCAACAGTATGCGGTCCTCTTTCCGCATCCAACGAAATGCATTTTTTTTTAATTTTTGTTAAATTTCTAATGCAACATATACACGAAATATTATTTAACATTATCTTTATAATACATTAATTTTGTACCGTAGTCTTGTTCTGACCCTACTCAGAGTGGATAAATTTCTCGTTCGCATTTAAACTGCAGTAAGAGTGTCGAAATTTCACGAACAGAGATAAATACTCTGTCACGATTACAGACTTAAAGCATTCATTTAATGCTGTAAGAAGAATCCTTGTGCATTTTTAAATATATTTCTTGTGTATGTTTTAATATTTATTCTAAAGGAAATTGGTTGTTTTGTACATGGCAATAAGTAATGATTTCCTGTAACAACACGACATTATTTAAGGAGTACTGTTTGTCGCGAATCGGTCTTGTATAATAAGGTTTCCATTGTATGGATATTTGTATGAAAACATTTTATCCGACTACAAAATTAATAAGTATTAACGTAAAATGTATGTTTCGAGTATTGCCAGTATGCTGATAACAGTGTAAAAAACGCAACTTCCACAAGTAGTAATTCTGAAGATATAGTTAGAGATGAAATAAAAAAACTAGTATTATGAATTCATCCATCATCCTCTCCATGGGGAGTAGTTCTTCGTAATCTTTAATGCGAAGTTTCTATAAGATGATAAAAATAAGTCGAAGGTTCTGGATGAGCAAAAAACCAATTTAATATCCTTTGCTTTTTGCAACATCGCGAATAAGGAGTTGTACGCGTGTCCGCATACTAGACGACATGGGATAATGAACCGCAGTAGACGGACAAGGGTGTAATTGAATATTAGATATACTATGTTATGGAACCTTGTCATTGTATGTCTGTATGTACCTTATTAGTTTTCGATTATGCAGTTAAAAGTAAAGGAAGCAGGCTTTATTTAACATTCTCACATTCTACATTAATATTCATAGACATAATTTAAATTATAAATGTAGATCGGATTGTCCATTTCCTTGTACAGAGGCTGTGCTGCGATGTTTGCTCTTGTAAACGAAGCGCAGCGTTGTCTATGGTAATTCAAGGAGTTATGTCTGTATTTATTAACGCACTACTGTTATATACACTACTGCGGCTTACAGTGATACCAGTGTTGTGTCGACAATTTGTTCCTTTAGCTGACGACTATAAAACTCGAAAGGTTGAAGCTTGAAATTTAAAAATGTTTTGTAAGAGAAAAATTTGGATTTCATAAAAATATGATCAATGAACAAACCCCACGAAACAGTACCCTAATTTATTTTACAAATTGGGTAAAGTTTGAATGCCCAATATCCTAATTTTTTTATCACAAATACATTGTTAAAAAGTACTTTAAATAACATTATATTAACTAGCGAAAATTAATTTAAACGTGTAAAATATTTGCACAGTGGAAACGGTCCTAATCGCTGGATAATAGAGCACCCGAGCGGCGAGATGAAAGCGGTTCCCAGCCGGCGGACTTCAAAGCACTTTATCCGCCACTTGAACTGTCGATAGTTAGCTCCCGTGCGCCGCCTTTATCTTATAATCGATACACGTGTGATGTAACTTAGTTCTGTTACAAAAAAAATGTGGTAACACTTATTTCTTACTTTAACTTGAGCTTTTTAAGCGAGAAACTCAAAACACATGCCTTTTAAAAGGCACTTTTATTTTACCGTTAAGGATTAAGGACTTGTTTTTAAGTATTTCAAATGTTTTAAAAAATAACGTTAGACTTCAACAAAGGCTATTTTTTTGGGTTGATTTTTGTTTGACTTTATGTCCTAATATTGGTGTACACTCACGACACCGTACTGGTCGATCGGAACATTCCCATCGTTTGTTTAAATTAATAAAAAAACGGGAGATAAAATTACACCATAAATCTATCCAACAATAAGCGAGATAATACCAAAAATACCGAAACAAGTAACGGACAACGGTAGCTAAACGATCTATAGAACAAAAGGTTCCATTGTCTGGTCACTATTAACCATTGTCAGAAGCTTTTAGAGCAGAAGATACGCGCGTAAATATCGGTTTCTCGTAGTAAACACGCTCGCTCGCATTGTCAGTGACCTGAGCTCTGTAAGATACGACCTCTGGACCAATTTCGGCAGCCACTGTCCTCTCTTATTGTTCCCTAACAATGGGAAGAAAAGGGATCGGTTAGGGGAGAGAGATGCTAAGTATTACACGAACAATAGCAACAAAGGAACGGTGTATGTTTACCCATGAATACGTACTGTGCACAATGGCCGGTGCTATGTTAATAAGGTAACAGGTTCAAACTTTTTATTCTCAAGATAATTCAACTTGTATAACGAATTCGCGTTAAATCGTGCGTTTCAAGGGAGATGTGATCTCTGTGTAATCCTAGCTCTAATAAAATGCAAGAATATACACGGCCATTGTCATTTTTAATACGTAAGGATTAGGCGAGTACGCACCTGATGATATCAGATCCCGTCGTTCTCAAACATAAACGGTATATTGAAACATCACTTAAACATTCAAACTTTGAAAAGAGATACAACTGGTACAAACGTTATTTTTAAACCTAGACGAGTCACCAGTAGGTAAACAAATAACAAGGTCTTGTTGTTATAGTACACTATATTTCCTATGTGCCTAACGTTATCGCGTATAGAAACTACGCTGCGACATTTGGCAGCCCGGGCGAGTGTTGTGAGCAATTATTTATCGGTGTAATGACTTAGAAGTCCGCCCGGTCACCACATGGCCTGGATTAGTCCTCCTCGAGTTACCTTCTTCGATTACCACGCCATCTTGCGACTAGATTACAGAATTACCTTAAGTGGTAAAATCTCACCAAACATAATGATTTTGTAAGTGGACTTATTTTTTTTCAATTAAAATCTGTGCAAGTCGTTAGTCTTTAAAATGCTTAAGTGTTTCAACTTGAGTGATTTTTTCCCAAGACACGAATGCTTTTCGGATTGTGCAGCACTTCTGAAATGTATTTTTTATTTTTAAACGACTTAGTAAAAATATTTTTAGCGGCCAGTGTCAGTGTTTAAAGTTAAAAACAAAAAAAAACAAAGTCAAAGGTAGCATATGGCTCGGGCCACCCAAGTTGCCTGTTCAAATTAGTATGGATTATGGTCATGAAATAAGTTTTTTTTTTCAAGTCAGTATTCTATTAGCTGCATTAAGGTCAATTAGCATACCGCTAACTTACACCTCAAATAATAACGTGAGAGAATACAGTTCAAATGTAGAACATAAATCAAAATTTTTACCCGCCAATAAAAAGAGGCAACGACAATCGCCCCATTCTGCCACATGATTTTTCACATAAATATCATATTTTTACGACATTATTATGCGGGGATTGTAGACGTTTAATTTTTTTGTAACTAAGGAGGTTTTACGAGGTGACCGCTCGTTAAGATTGGACAAATTCTGTATTTTAAAACGTGTGAAAGTAAAACATCAAAAGGGTCGTTGTACGTCAATAAAAGTATAATATGAGGCGCAGTGAAAGGCCGGGGTCGGATCATAAAAACGATTGGTCAAGCATTGACGGATCATGAACATAATGATTTCATTCTGTCATATTGTGAATATAGGTCACCGGGTGTCTTGGGAAAGGAAATGGCGCGACGTTATTTAACGGCCCGATTGGCGATTTTTCACTTTAACGCTTACATTAGTTAAACAACTTGCACTTTATCTATTCCTGTTTCGAGTTCAGAAGTATACTGGGATATTACGTTTTATTGTTGGTTAAAATAAACCTTGGTAGCTATTAAACTCTTATATTTCTTTTAAAGAACAAAAACATTTGCAATCTTGTTTATTCGGGATGTAATATAAAGTAGGTTGATTAGGAATTAGATAATCTGTTTTGATGGTACGCAACAGGACGCTACGTTCCGACACGCTGTCGCACGTGCATCGGAAGACAATTCTGTATAACGGTTCTGTTTGTCCGTCAGTTCGTGTGCGAAGCGCAACCATTTGTTTTGAATCAGTTATCGAGTATTGTACCCGAATTAAAATACATATAAACATTGTAAATGTTTTAATACAAAATCGATAATAGCTTCATTACAAGACTATAACAAAGAATGACCTCAATTTATATTTTTTTAATCAGAAACATTTTATGTTTTTTTAACTGTACCCAAACAAGACAACAAAATTTTAAAATAACTTCATTAGGGGTGTTTTGATATTGGACCGCCTTTTTTTAAAATTCTTTTGCAAATCACAAACTGTTATTTCAAATATTTTAATTTTTAAAGTGTATATTCATTAGAAAATTTCTCTATTAGATATGCTACACTGTAAACAGAAATCATAACATTAAAAAATAATTCAATTGTGTAATAAAATTTGACATTTGTTTTTTTTAACAAACGTCACGGTCATAGACGTAAGAATTGTCCGGCTTATCGTCCGTGGGAAAGAGATGTACTGAAAACCGATCAGACCTGTTTCGCGACTGCATCTATGCAAATTTTGTGTGAAACTAATTTTTTTTCTTCGCTCAAGATCGGGTCGATAAAACCCGATGTTATCTGTGCTTTATGTATTTTTAGTTAAATGCTCTCACTGATTTTTTGAAGATGTGATAACAGAATATATTTAGATTTTTTATAATGCAAGTTTAAAATAACCTATGACATCATCTTTGCCACGATATACTTTTTTTTATGTTCTTTTATTTGTTGCCAGTATTAATTAAGAAAAAAACACAATAGTCTTAACATCAAATTTACAGATTAAATAACTAAGAGTTTTTACTACGACTACGTTGAGGTGATTAGGTCAATGCTAGGTCACCGACAATGTTGTTGGTCATGTACACAAACCACACCTAGAAACTATCGGCTTTTATGACTTTGTTCTCATTTACCCTTTTTTTTATTTTATATTTAATGTCGTTAACTTTTACAATCAAGGACATCTACTTACTATCCGATTTAGATAAATCTCGAATACCTCAGAGGTTTAAAACTTCTCATATTTCTAATTATTT
This sequence comes from Papilio gigon, assembly GCA_027563995.1. NCBI lineage: Eukaryota > Metazoa > Arthropoda > Insecta > Lepidoptera > Papilionidae > Papilio > Papilio gigon. Next base: position 1,440,721 of record JAODUI010000015.1, on the reverse strand, counting down.
ATCGTGATAGACAGATTATAAGTGGGAAGTCAATTTAATTCTTTAACTGTACACGTTGCAAAACTGTATCCGAATAGTTTCGGTTGCGTTGTGATGTAGGTTGTGCTGCCAAAATTGCTTCTAACGGTGTACGCTCATTACTAGCGGCGATTTGCTGGCTGGAGACCGCACGATTTGCAACGCCAACTCGAACGGTGTGTTCGGTTCGGTTTGTTTATAAACTTAAAATTATCTGGTCACTCAACTTAATATTTAACATATTAAATTGACAATAAAACTGGTCGAAATAGAAAGGAGTATTTATGTTAAAATAAATAAAAAGGAAAGTAACTGTATCAAACAATAGAGTATAGCACTGGCCGCAAATAAAACTACTTTCAATTAAAAACGAAACAATAATTTAAAAACAAAATAAGGTACGCTTCTCACGGGCATATGCATACTGCGGGCCGTCCCAGTTTAGCATAAATTAACAAGTCGTTCTACTAACGATCAAAACATTGCAAAGGGTAACTGAAATTATAACGCCTCGATTACTTAAGTCTTGAGATTACAATGTACTTTGTAATTATAATAAAAAGTTTATAATAATTGTACGTATTTGCATAAGACAATGGTATTGTAAGGAGCAAGAAATTGACCACCTGTGGTTATTCAGTTTAAGGTTATTGTTATAATTGTATCGGCTTTTATATTTTTTTTAATAGGCAACAGAGAATGTGTATTGTTTTGTTTCTTTATTTTAAGAGCTATAAAAAGTTACTTTATTTAAAAATGACAGTAATTCCAGTATAGCAATTTATTTGTAGGGATTTAGTGAATCAAAGTACATATTTGGAAGTTTGTAAATAGTACAGGAAACCGTACGATGGTAGAAAAAATAACCTTGGGACATGATTGTTATATAACAATCATGTTCCAAGGTTTGTTTATATAAACAAACATGACAACGGCTTGTACATGTATTGAAAAAAAAATCATTTATATGGTCGTATTAATAAAAAAAAAAGATCAAGTGTATTAAATGATTTTGTTACTAATAAAATCTTCTTCATTACTGACCTCTAGCTAGGAATTTACAACGAAATTTATCAAGCGCTAGCATTGGTTTTGGTTCCCACAAATCGCTGCCCCTTTTACACGCCACTTTGAATTCGGGGGGTGGGCACATTTAATTATTTTAAGCAAAATCGTAAACGGATATGGGAGTGATTTTAACAAGCTTCATGGTATTACAATTGTTTCGTATGAAAGTGAACTCGCTGAGCGAGTTACTGGCATTGAATGTGTTTACATTTTTATTACACATTTCGTTTTATTTAATGCTTTTATTAAGGACGGATTTTTATAGTGTTATGAATCTTATGATTTTTATAATGACCAGAATTCGTACTATGATATAACTATGATATGTTAATATTTTCATGTCAAATAAACTTAATAATTGTTTTAATAGGTTTATTTGTTGTAGTAATAAACATGTTATGAAATACTCACGTAAAACACACACAATATAGTATGTAAGAGATATATTGTTTACAAAACATACGGACGATAACGAACAAGCCGGTTCGTGATAAAACTATTTATAGACAACACAATTGTTGCAGCCAGCGACGCCTGACTTTGCAGACGTATGTTAACGTCTTTGTTTTTTTTTATTGCACGAGTGTTGCCACTTTCATATTACAAATGCACTTTCATGGACAATAATTACGCTCTTACATATCACGTTGTTATTTATACATTGCGTACGTATAAATTTAATGAAAGATAGATTTTTTCCAGTACATCACAATCCAGGAATGACATGGGAAGGTCAACGTGTCGTGGGTAGGTCTCTTGCAAGATAGAGCGATGATAGTCATGGTTTGCGGGTGTACCCTGAATGAGGGCGGCCGAGAGCCGATCATTGTGGCAGTCTTCGGGGAAGATCTTGAAGCAGTGCGATATATCATTTCATTCTGTCTAAGACTAACTTAAACTCAATTACCATGAGATTTCACTGCTATAATACCTTCATAAAACATTGTTTGAACGGTGTGTAAACCGACAGTTACTAATACCATTGAGAAGTATTTTTTCGTAATCTATTATCAGTTTCAAAACACAGACTTGTATCTTAATTTTTTATCTAGGCTTGGAATTATAAAAAAAAGTTAGAAGTAGCCTAGTCAAGATTTCAGATCATCAATCAAAGAGCCAAATTTCATCCAGAGCCGTTTAGTCGCTTTGGAGTTACCTGCTAATAAACATTCATGCATTTTAACTTTGGCATTTATAATGTAAGGTAGTAAACATTGTTGAGAATAAACGCGGATTGTTTACGAGTCAAACCACACGTAGCCTTGTAGTAAATATTGAAAGCAATAGACGTATTCCTTGACCTTAGTTCGCGGCCGTGCGTATGTTACAACAATCGGGTAATGATAAAGTGCGCAGACTGTCTGTCTGTCCCACATGCCGTATCTAGCGTCGCCTTATCCGTGTTGTTTGTTACCATAAATAGAATATACTTGTTATATTACATAGCAATTATGAGTACAAGAAATTAAATTTTCTCACAACTTAGTGAATAATGTACAACTAAGACTTTTAATTTAATTATACATAGCTATGGCATTGGGATAGGCTTATTTCCAGCAGTGGCCAGACGAAGGCTTATTATGATGATGATTGCTTATGGTTTTTTTTTATATTCGATTAGATTGTGAACATCAAATGATATTGATATGGGTAGGAAATAAATGTCTTCGACTATAAAACTCAATGCTCTGCTGTACTTAGTGGTACAGCTCTTTATATATACACCTATTTCATCCAAGAGAGATTTTTTTAGTCTGTGGCCTTTGATTTTATCATTCGTCTCTTACGCTCGGGAGATTTGATCTATTGCATTCAGTTTGATCTCGGACTTTCAATCTTTATCATGACCAACAAAACGTAAAATGTACATTATTCTTGGTTACTTAAATTATCGTGCTCTGAACTCTAACAATTTCGTGTAAAAATAATGTAAATTCACATTATAATTAAAGTGAACAATATAATTGCTGTATATGAAAAAATTAAGAATTAAATCTTGTAAATTCGCGTAAAATGTCTGTGTTTCAAACGTCGAAACTACAGATTACTGAGCCCAGTTTAATTCCGACATTTATCCGATTGTTATTTCCTAAATATAAACGTGGGCTTCCATTACCTAAATACCTATATAGAAGAATTTTAATTATCTAATATTTTAGCGTTATTTCTTAATTTACTTTCGACGTTGTGTTAATTTTTTTAACTTCCTTTACATATTACGTCTGTTAATAGTGTAAAAACTAGCTAGTATAATGCTTTGTTGATGCCGCTACCCACTACCGCTGCTCGCACGTGCTTGTGTTTACAGATATACCGACCTACCGCAGGATATATTGTGGCTCGTCTCGTAAGACAATTTGTTCTATGATAAAAACACGATGCAGTTTCCTGTCAAATATATCGTGATGTACCTTGAAATTTTATCTCTAAACTTACGGAAATAAACAATACATTGTAGATTTAGTGATTGTTTATCAAATATTTGTGATATGACTGATTTATTTTGGTGACGTTGTCCATTTTCCTATTAGGTATAGATTGAATTGAAGGTTTTTATTTACAACTAATTTAAATAAATAAAAAGAGTGTTTAATAAAAAGAACTCAAACTTCAACTATCTTTGACGCGGAATTATCCTGACAACCCTATAGTATATTTGCAAGTG
>JAODUI010000015.1:1421188-1436859 GCA_027563995.1 Papilio gigon | reverse complement strand
TTTAATAAAAAGAACTCAAACTTCAACTATCTTTGACGCGGAATTATCCTGACAACCCTATAGTATATTTGCAAGTGTTCGTCATAGTAAATGATTCTAATATACTTATGATAGAACAAAAAATGCACAATCATCGTAATTATCGCGCCTTGCGACCTCCGGGTCGCTGCGAATCCATCATCCCGTCCATTATTGAACTCAATTAAATCTCATTAACATAACCTAAGAACGAAATAGGGTTGACCATTCTCTATCTTTAGACATGTCACCACCTTTGTCCCCTGTAACCTATTCCCATTGAGAGGGGACAACTTAGTACAACAATAGATACAGTTTGACCCACAAAGACGGGTACTGGCTGCAGACCCTATTTGTGTATTTAAAGCAATAAACAGTACGTTTTATGCGATTGTGGAGATTTGAATGTGAATGGCTGAAAGCGCATTGTCGGTTGCGTGAGCTCGTGGTGTGCAGGCGCAGCAAGGTTGATGCATAATCATTAGAAATTATTGTAGCGAGAGTAACACGCTCGCCATATTGCATGGGAATCGCGCGCGGAATGCGTTTGGCGGGAAAAGTGATGCACCATTGACAGATGGCGAACGAAACTTGTTTTTTTTTTTTAATTTTAGACCGACTGCGAGTAAGGTAATAATTTTCACAGCAGTAAATGTGACCTCCTTTTCGTCTGTTCTATATAATTTTACCGATTTTGAAGAGTGACATTTCTTTGGAAGGGTATTTTTCGATAAAATACCAAGAAGGATAAATTGCGTCTAGTTTTTTTTTATTGTGTGCCAGAAACATTTAACTAGAAAACATATTTTTTAATCTGTTACAAGGCTACATTTAAACTTTTCTTTGAGCGAAGTAACCTTTATAGAACGCTCGTATTTATTATGCGTGAAGTCAAAGGCTTTTTATTATGTCAGACACAGCACGGAGCGGTGCGTGTCCGCGCGCTGGGAACAAGAATAAATGTTAGCAATAATCCTTAGATATAATAGTTGATTTCCTATACAAGAGCTACTATTTCTTTACAAAGATAATCGGATAATAAACTCAAAAAGAATCGCTACATCAATTATAAGGAACTTTTGTATTTAACACAAACTATAGAATTTATTAATTCAGTTCGTCTAAAGCGAATTAATAGTACATACGTATTTTTATACACACACCTACAACGTTGACCTGCACACAACAATATCAAACAATAACACAATAATTTCATTCCTTTTCGGTGCGTACGCGCATCTTTTGCGTTTCGCTCTTTCGTATAGCTCCGTCTCGCTCGCACGGTCAGTGACCGCGCATCTCCGAGATTGCATCCAGTGGCCGGGCAGCTTCCCTCAGATAGCTAGTTTCGCTCAATTAAAATGTAATTATAAATGAAAACATTAGGCATTAGGAACCTATACTAAGTGTTTACTATGAAGCTTCGCTCTTTCGAGTTTGTTTATTCTATTATTAAAATACGTTCTAGATTGAAATAATGTTAAGTCATTGTTTACATAAAAACTACTTGGAATACAGCGACAGAAAAAAATGTTGGCTGAATGTAAAATACTACAGCGTACGTAAAAAAACATTAGATTAGCTGTGACCTACTTCACGTTGATAAGGAAAAAAATAAAACGCAGTAACGTACCACGCACCAAATCATGTACTGACCATTGCCTAAACACATTTGTATTCACAATTTAAAAAAAAAAAAACAAGCGTCCCGTAGTAGTTTATTTACGACGTAGTACAAAATCTCCAATAAGCTTACGTTTTTTTTGGAGTCGATGGCCCGTTGTGAAAAAACGAAAACATTTTTTTTTTCGTTCGCTCCGAAATCAGTTTACGAGCTCTTTCGAATAGTAAACGAATGAAAGAGATGGTGGTATAAATATTGCTCCTTTCACTCGCACAGGTAACTTAAAACCTTCATTGGATGATTAGGCTATAGGGTTGTCACCTTAGTAAACAACTGGATTGTAGTGAAAATATTACTACCTATTACGATCTAGATTTAGGTATAGCTATTCAGTAATTGTTTGCAATTCCTAATTTCTTGTGGAAGCCAATACTTAAATATAAAAAAAAACAATCGACAACCCTAAGTGAGTGCGTTCTAAGAAAATGTGTCAGTGTATCCCCTGTCTTAACGCACCCAGTCTGCTCGTATTCAGAGAAGTGTAACATTCTGAAGGCATTATGCCCGACCAGATAATTTGAGGCACAATAATCGGTAATACGAGTTGCGCACGTGAATCCGTTGCCAGTCCGTTTTTTTTTATCGTCTATAAAAAATGTTTAATATGAATCTTATATGACGAAATGAAATAAAGTCTCATATGTAAAAAAAAACTTCATAAATAATTAGTACTGACGTATAACTAAAAAATTCTCAGTCACTTCTAATAACAAAAATGGATGTCATTAAAAGTATATTATATTACGAAAGAAATCATGGGAATAAGTGAGATATTTTCATAGAATCACATTATTTATTAAAAATAATAATACTATTAAATAACATAGGTCAGTACAGCCCTCTGGGGTTCACTAAGAGACAAACGTCATCAAATAAAGATTAAGCATAATCTTTTCAGTACAAAAAATATTATCGCGGCACAAGGAAAGGGGGTTAGTAGGCCACAAAAACTACGAAGGTCCCATTTAGTAATTGTAACTCATTGACAGAGATGAGATATCCCTTGAACTCATTATCGTGAGGCCACTCGTTCTGTACCACGGTTTATCTTATTGTCCACAGTGATGTCCTTGTTATATTAAAACATTTACAAAAGGAAAAAAGAGAACCGATCGATGCTAATAAAGGAAAGGATAGTTTAATTACTACATAATTGATAGTATGAAGATAAATAAATGGCTATTTTAACCATAGATCAAATTTTTGGATTGACATAACGAAGTTTAGATGGGTAAATTTGAAGCATGTTTAGTGTAGAATCGATCGATTCGGCCGTATACCGTGGTTCTTATAGTCGTAGATATATAGTATACGTCAAGGAAATCTCAGTGTACCAATGCGAGAGGGCAACAGTAGTCTCAAATGTCGTGATATCAGAGATGTGCAGTAAAACCGCACAGGGATCCGTTTCGCATTACGCGGTGAGTACCAGATGTTATCTGATCTTTATACAAATCAGATTGCGGTCGCGTATACATGTATGCAAGTAACGCTTTATTAGGATACGCATATTCAATTACATTGACTTTTGCTTTTTCAGAAGCTTACGTGAATGATTGTTGAAATGGAACATACTTTAGAATTAGGCCGAATTTGGCGACGTTGGCGATCTTTTATGTCGGAGGCCAAGACCCACTTTGGGTGGCTGCACCAGCGGAGTAAATCAGTAAGTTAGTAAGCCTTACTAAGGGTAGACTGCTGTCTCGCTGAAGGACATAAAAAAACTAACGACTCTAACTTAACTCCATTTTTAACGTAAATTACTCAAAATAGTTACCGATGGCATCATCGTTTTTTGCAAGAAAAAAAAATGCAAAGAAACTAACTTTCCTATCGAATACGACACAGTCCACTATCTAAGTGGGACCCGCACTTGACCCAAAAAGCAAAACAGCGCTCACGGCCGGGGCTTTCACAGTATTACGCATAAACAGTAACAAGGGCCGAGACAAAACGTTAGTCGATAACATGCACAATAAACAACGAATGCAATGCCAACAAATAAACGTAAAACGGAACGCACTTCTCGACCGTTTAAGCGCTATTAGTCGGCGGGAAAGGGAGTTGTTAACTGAACTAACGGATTGAAATAACAGTAGCATACTAATATAAACAACGTTCTATACGAAGACTTAGCAGCTAACGACATGACGAAGTCTGTGCAGACGTTTAAACGGTGTAGGCATTAGGTGTATTTATTGGATGATGGATAATACATTTACGTGGGTATCCTACGTGATGTAATGTGCATCATTTTATAGATTATATGATGAGATATTATCATTAAGACATCACATTATATCACAAAAATATATCATCATCTTGTGATTAAATTGTCACCCATGATGCAAATATTTCGATCTCCTATTGCTTTATAAGTAATAGAAAACTGGATGATGCTATAAAATTAACCTACAAGCGACTATGTTGGTGAGATCAAGTTTGAATGGAAAATTACGTTTTCTAACAACTTACGTGTACTAATGATGCACCATTAAAGACTGTAGCAAACACATACCTGCAAGAAAAAAACACGATTAAAATATTGATAAAATATACAAAGTAAAAACATATTGATAGGAATAATTTTACAAATAATCATTATCGTCACAGACAAACGTCGCCCACTGCTGGGACTAGACCTCCCCAAAAGACACCACGATATCCGCTCCTCAGTCCTCATCCAGAATACTCCCGCAAACTTGACCAGATCATCATTGCATATAATAGAATAAATGAATTTTACGAATAATATATCGAAGTTTTCCCACGAACTTAACACGCTAAGGCCTAAAAAGATAATTCTAAATTATTTACTTCAATCAAGTCAATTACTTTTTTTAGATTTTCCACCGGTATTCCGGGTACCCGAGATAATTGTAGGACCAAATGACCGCTTATTAAAGTAATCGCCGCTGTAGCAAGGACTGGAGTGGTCTAATATCAAGTAAGTAATTGTAGGAAATATAAAATGCAACGGAAAATAGCTGTTTATAGTTATTTTATACGTTCTCTGGAAGTTAACGTAACGATTGCTGAATAAGAATAACTGAATGAAAGTTTTAAAGTTGTTTATTTTTTTATATATTTGTTAATACGTTTGCATTAAATTCGCCTATAGCCTATACGTCTTGATCTATTTAAAATAAATTAGTTCTATCATGTTTACAATAGAATACAATTACACTTCAAGCTCGTAAAGTCGTGTTTTTAATTATTATTTTTTACTTCCTCGGTTATCAATGTTCTATCATTCTGATGGGTTTTATTCATTTCTGTAAAATGTATATTTACTGCTGAACTTAGAATTTCATTAACACATGCCTTAGGAAGGCTACAAATCGATGCTAATGTTTATATAAAGGTAAACACAACATTCTTTCAGTTTAATTTCCATTACTTTTTAAATAAAGTTTTAATAGTGTTAAATGCGTTAGACGATTTACAGTTATGAAAGCGCAGCCGTATCAGACACTTTCTCTGTCCTAAAATTGTTTATTTACACTTTAAGGTCGGATTTCCACTATTTAGAACAAAATTGCTTAAAATTACCTTATGTATTATTCTTCCCAACTACTATAATTATGTCAAAAACAAAGATCATTGATGATTCTGTAGAGACAAAACAGGTGGAAAGAACTAAAATTAAGATGTAACTTAACAGATAATCTAATTTCGTCCAAATCAACATCAGCCTTTGTCTGTCAACTGGACATAGGTCTTCCACAATGCCTTCTACTTACACAGTCCTTGGTCAAGTCTTCTCTAAATGAATGACCATAAAACGAAGAGAAATAATAGACCAACTTTAATTTCTATTATAAAACACGTCTCATGAAAGTCTGCGTAAAATGTATTTTCCATATCTATAATAAACGTCACTGACGACTTTTTGCGTAATATCATCCATCATCCAGGCGGCGCAGGACGGTTTTAGTCATGCTAATAATTTATTACACCTATTGACCGTGATGATGTTCAACTTCTTACATTATAAGTTTATAAACAAACTTTTATTATTAATAGAAAATTACGAGATTGTTTTATGTGTATTTTTAGAAATTCCACGTTTTTCTTTGTCTCTTGTTGCATAATTTGATGTAAGTCGACGTTGAATCATGACTCATTTTTTTTAATTAAAAACATTTTGCTTCACTAATTTAAAATTTACGTAACGACAATTTACATTACTTTTTTTGTTAATAATAAGTAATCTCAATTTAAACGCAATAAATAAGTTAATTGGCCACATGTTTACAAACACGTTATCTTGTATACATATTGCAATGTACTTCAACATTTCAAATCAAATGATAAAGGCCAGTCTTTCGCAATTGTAAAAATATTGAACATGGCTGGTTTCATGAATATTAAAAGAAATTATCGGATTAAATTATTAAAAATAAAAGTGTAGCTATAATTGAGTAAAAAAATAAAAATTGATGTTTATAACTGGCCGGTTTGAAAAAAAAAATGAATTTAGAACTTGAACTTTTCTAAGATCCATTGTGAATGTAAAAATAACGTAAAATTGTACCGATTACGGCAATTTTGTGCAGAAGCCCGCGAAAGTTGAATAACCCCCGTGGTCAAACGCTCAGCGTAGGCGTGTATCTCTGTCACTCGCTAGCAGAGTGAGTGCGACGAACTTCGATTGTTTGTAAACTCAGTATTGTGGTGTCGATTTTGGCACGGCGCGGTTAATGGCCGATTCTGGACGCGACGCTCTACGGATATACATAAATATTTACATGCAAATAAAAACAAACAATAACTCCGACATATTGAATTACGGTATTGGTCATTTGAAATGTTTACAATTACACAATTGTCAAAAACTTGTTTAGCGATATAATTACTTAAATACTGTCTCGGGCGATAGTTTTCTTATTAAATCTTTGTCATACAAATGATAATTGAATATATATCGAGAAATCTTTAAAGAAATTATCATTATTTTGAAAAAAATTGGTACATTTCTTTGAATCTAAGATTTTTCGTCTAAATGTTTACAGTCACATTTTTTGGCATGTATGTAATTATTAAATTATTAAAAAAAATAATTAGTTAAACACGTTAAACAAAAAAAACGTTAATATCTACAGTTCAGTTACCTCTCTGACATTTTCTTAAAGATCTAGCGGACTGAATTACATCAACTAAGTTTCTACCATTTACTGTTACCTACATAAAAACTGAATAACCACAGACTAAAAATATACATTTTGAAAACAAAGAATACATTTATTATACAATTTATCTTGTCTATATTACCCTGAAACTATTTGGCTCATTTTCAAATATGTTTATTATCAAATTTTTAAAAAGAAAATGTAGTTGACCTTTTAACAAAGCTTTACACGTACTGTTCTCTTTTTAAATAACTTTACATCGACAATGTCGGAGCAAAAAGGATCGACATATTGTTTATATTGTCAAAATGCACACGCGTTGTTATTCAAATTTAACGTCGGGCCTCGGGAAAGGCGTTGTCATGTACCGTTAATACTAATATAAGGCTACATACACACTACACACATACATAATGTAAACATTAGGACCTAGTGACCACTAGAAATTACTAAGAACTTAATGTAATTCTAAACTTGTAGATATAATTCATAATAGTAGCTTGAGGTTGTGTTTAAGTGAGATAACTTTCATATCGAGTGAAAGTTAATTAAGTTGAGCTTTTTTTAAACTTCAAAAGCTCTATATTTGAATAAGGACTTTATGAATACTTTACGATGATGTTAAAATATATTACTATGTATTTAAAATTATATATAAGATGGATAATGTAAAATATATATTTTATAAAATGTTTACTTCTTATCAGACGAGTAAAGGATTCTTGTTGTGTACGAACACGTGTGCGTAATCGGTTAACAAAATGCTTTTGTACATGCAAATACTATCCCATGCCACAAATAAGGTTGCTCGCGCGATGCACTATGATGTCATTTATTAAATGTTTTATTTTAATTAATTATTAAAATAGATTAAACTTTGCCAAAAATATATACTATCTAAGTCTGAGGCAGGTGTTAAATTTGGGAACCGAAATCGTATCATGATTTTGTTATTAGAATTTCATTTAAAGAAGTAACGATTTTTCTTTCTAAATTCATCTATGGATTGTCCAAAATAATATTTATAAGACTAGATGTGTATTCCTATCTTTAGGTTTTATTTTAGTATAATGAGGATATGTCACTTTTTTATAGTTTGTCGTAGGCCAGTTACGACTACTGGTAGCCCTGTGTTTGCCTAGTGCGTGTTATGGTAGTGGCACGTTCAATAACATCAGCTTGTCAGTTCGACGACCCCGATGCGCAGGCGCCGTATAACAAGCCCCGTAATGTGCGATTTTTTTTTATAATCGTCATTTGTAATTAATTATATAAACAATTGATGATCGAATCGTTATCTATTGATTGAATTTCTAATTTCTATAAACGCCAATAACCTAATAGTTAAGGGTACGGACTACCGATCGAGTAGTCGTGGGTTCCGAATCCCACCATTCGACAATTGTCGTGAACCATATCCTAACACAAGCTTTTTCAAGCTTATCAAGAATGGTTACAAGAAATATTAGTAAATTAACAAAAATCTATTAATATTTTAAACAAAAAAAAATCAACAAATCGATTTAATGTTGCCAGTGATGAAGGTAAAAAATTGAAGTTCAAAGTGAAAGTAATTTTGTACAATAAACAACTTGTCACGATATCTCATGTTTTATAGAAATGGCAACAAATCTATAATGACTAAGGTTAAAAAAGTAAAACCAGTAACATATATCTCACCTTTGATAGATTAAAATACCTATAAGTCTAGTGGAGGTGTTATCTATTGATAAATTCATATCATTACGTTAGAAAAAATTGCAAATAACTGCGTAGAAGCAAAGACGCAAACAAGGAATGACGTCTAAAAGTAGGTAATTTTTTACCGTTAGAAGGAAGGCCATTCCTTACTAGGGCCTCGGCCTACAAAATAACGGAATCGCTAGTTAGACACAGTTCATACGTTTCTCGTAATCTTGTTTTTAAACTAGTTGATATAACACGGCGACGAAAAGAATTACATTTTTCAACTGTTTTCGTCGGTGTCTATGTTGCTAGGGTTGCCAACTTTAGACGTGCACAGGTCACTGTTCTGTAATAATTGTGAAACCTTGCGTGCATCCTGTTAACTCACGCATGAGTTCATTTAAAATGAATCATAAAGTAATTCATTTCATACTATACTGAAGATACGCCACCAAATTAATTTCAACAATGCGAAGAATATCGTTCATATAGTTGATACGCAAACAATGTCAGCAATTGAGAATTGAGAAGCAAATGATTATCGTGGTATGGATATGTTATGCAAAGAGATGAATGCACATAAACAAGGTGATGAGATTGAGGATGGCTATAAAGGTAGCGGAAGACCGATTGTGTGGCTGCATTGTGCGAAAGAGTACATGCTGTGCCGACCCTGTGAAGAGTAAAGGGCAGGTTGACGATGCCGCAAATAATGTCACCTATGACTCGAATAAGACAGACATAAAAGTTGTCTTAGTCCAGCTTAATGAGTTTATTTGAACCAATGTCACAATATGATAATGAGGCCTGTATATAATCTTACATCATTGGTTTGCGTAGTGTTCGGAAGAGTTTCTCATACAAGCTATTGACACAAAAAAAATCTTCTCCACAGTAAAAAAATATAGCAGTATGACTTCACTGGAGAGCAATGAATCCAGATCACTTAATGATCCTATGAACCTCGGTAACTAAGACTGCTAGCTTAGTAAAATAAACGGTGTTTAATAGACATTATAATACCACTCAAATTAAAGTATTACCGTTTTTTTTAATAAGTTTGAATTCTTGTTTCAAATATTTATAGGCTTATTTAGGTGACCCGCATTCATTGTTCTCGAGTATATTAAAAATATATCTGTTTGTCTATGGTTTTTATCAAAGAGTATTAAATTTATGACAAAGCGGTTCATTCTATTGTTTTCGAAAGCCACAGTTGGATGATTAAAGGCTGAAGTAACGGCGCAGTCTTTCGGGTACCAACCTAATTGTTCACTGAACCGTTAATTGCGAATTATAATTGCTAACTTGTGAAATGAAACAAAATTTTACTGTCTGTATGTTGGTTATTGTTTTTTTTTAATGCAAAATCTCACGATCTTTTTTAATTAAGGTTAAACAAAGGTATCATTGACTTCTGGTATGAAACAAAGGAACGCCACATAATGTGTAGAAGATAATGCGACGAGATTTGAATGGTCAAATAATAAAGGAATATACTGACGAATTGAAAAGGCAGGAACATTCTTCTTAAGTCGGTTAATCGTTTCACAACCCCATGTCAAATATTCATAATCAATATTCATACATCGCTGTCCGTTCACACACAATTAGCTTCATTATACATTTAATATTTGTATGGATTTAATTTTAAATTCATAACGTAACTCTATATCTTTAATTGTCATCTTGAATTCAATGAAATATGAATTTACTGTCTTCAACAACGGACTGTTTTTATTGTTGTGGCGTCTATTCAAAGAACATAGATTATAGAAGCAACAGATATGACATTTTATAATTATTGAATCGTCGAAATAACTATGGGGTAAAAAGTCTACAAATGTAATATACATATGAAATAGGACATCTTGCAGCCTAACTGAGATTGATTCTGATGACGTTCTGTTTAAGAAATGTGATTTTGTTGAAAATAGGTATTTAGAGCTTTATTCGATTTTGTATATATTTCTATCATTAAAAATTAGAAAATAAAACTTTTAAATAACTATCGTTTTTAGTTTATGTTCTGATGTATTTGTGAACGAAGTCAAGTCCGGTTCGATTTTGTTTCAAAAGCATAATGTATACATGATGATGGTAATAAATCACGTACGTGTCAGAGTGCACGGGTCAGAGGGCATGGCCTTTCTTAGTACATTATGGTAGGATGTTATTTCTGTTTGTTTTTGTCTAACAAATATACTTTATACGTAATATTACGACGTATAAGAATTGATTTGATTATTAAGTTATTTTATGTGTTTATAATAAGTAATGTCATTCAACAATATGGCCGTCCACAAACCAGATTGAATAAACAATGCTTACGTATACAAATAAAACGTGTGAAACTGTAAATGGTCATCGTTTTATTTATTCAGCCATACTCTACTACACTCAATTATTATCAAGAAAATTAACATTTCAATTTGGCATTACCATAAATATCTATTCATCAAACGCGATCCGTCAAATCGGGGTCGGACATTTCAAGATGGACGGCGTCTCAGATGACATTTGTGACAGATGAATTGGCGCGAAGAATGGAGACACTGGATTGAGTGAACAGATTAACCCTATAGAGTTATATTTCACACGTGTTTAACGTTTGTTGTAACAAATGTTATATGTTTTTTTTTAATTTAAATTTAGGTACTCGATTTTTTTTTAGTTTAGTAAAATTCAATCTGAAAACATATTAAAATATTTTCTATCATAATTTACTTATCAAATGAAAAGTGCTCAGTACGTTAAATTTATAAGCAAGCACGATTTTAAAATGGTATTTGCCGTGTTTGGTAATTCCGCTAAGGTGAAAGGTATTGTAAATACTTGAGACCTCTCAAAATTCATTTTTCCTCGTCCTACGCGCGTACGGGTACCGCAGGGATCACGTACAGTGCGCAAGACAAATAGTAAACGACAAACATTTTGAAACTCGACTCTGTTGAGTGCTTGCTTACTTGTTTAACTATAAATTATATTAGTTAGCAGGTTGACAGGTAAACTGGCTTTTGAGTATTGTGAGCTTAGTTACTTGAGGATTTGTTTAAGGAACTTCAGGCGACGGTGATGTCTAAACGTAAATGTAAATTCAAATTTATCCGTGCGAAGCTGGGATGGGCAGCTATCGTAATAATAAAGTTATTGACCCTTACGAATGTTATTTTCTGTTAACTTTCAGATGTAAATGATATAATTTATTGTATAACAATAGTGAAATGCGTTGAAATGTAACAATGTAACGAAACGCCTAATCCGACCGCGTCTCGAGTGTTGATTGTATTTTCAATAGGAACATTCCATTTGGTATAATGTTGATTTATAAATATTACGGACGTTGTATACGAGGGCTTGTAATTCATCACGCATCTTCACGCCTCTCCAAAAACTAACAACAGATGGCATTAACATAATTATGGGATAGTTTCATCCCTTCGAATAATGTGCTTCTAAAAGTTTTTCTTAATTATTTCGTTACTTTTATGGCAGTGTAGACGACCAGATGGTCGTCCGAGTTTATATGCGTTTAATTGGTACCGGAAAGTGTTCATTGCACAAGATCGTTCACAGAACATCATTTATATGACTACGCTATATCTTAGTTAAAAAACTATGTTATGTTAGAAAGCGCGTGTGAGAAAGTGTTTAATTTACTTTAGAATCTTGAGATGTTTCAATTTGTTCATTTGTTTTGTTTTATGCTTAGGTACAGCAGCAAAGGGTTGATAATGTTTATTTAGTAGACAATGTAGGCGGTCCTCGAATGAATAATGGATTTCAACAATACTTTCTATAGAGATAAGCATAGATTAGAACATTGAAATTTTCATTTTTTTTAATACTAGCAGATTTTTAATAATTTACTAACATTTATTGTAACCATTCCTGGTAAGATTGAAAAAGATTGTTAGGATATGGTCCCCGACAATAGTCGAATGGCGGGACTCGAAACAAAAACCGCTAGATCGGTTGTCTTTACCCTAATTGTTAACATAATTAATATTAATACGTGAAAAGAAAATTTTGTATCGGCATTTTAAAGGTGAACGGAGGAACGTGTGACATAGAAGTTAATGTAGAAAAGTTATTTTTTATCGCCAAAAAAAACAAACAAATCTTTGAAGATGAATCATCCTCGAATTTCGACCAACAGGCGACCGCTAATGAAATAATAAGACAGTAATTTGTTTCGAAGCTGTGTTGACAATAAAAGGCGTAGGCGCTTCAAAATGTTCAACAAATTGCTACGTTTACGAAACACTATGTAAATTTCAAACGGTTCAATCACCCCCAATATCACATTAAGACCTAGATACATACTAAATTAAATTGTGCAATTTTTAATCGATACTGAATTTTAAACGGTTTTAAATTATTTAACTTTACAGTCAAATAAGCTGCACATAAAACTGTAATACTTGAATATTAGGTAATATTAAAAATAATATTTAAGAACTCGAGAAGTCATTGAATACGGCAGGCGGAGGACGACATACTGCGGAAGGCGTTGGTGTAGGCTTGTCCAGCAGTGGGCAAAGTCTGATGATTGCAGATTTTAAATAAAAGACCGTTCTCTACTATCTATGGTAAATTCTAAACAGAAAAGTTACGTTTCAATTAATAAAAAAATTACTATAGTTATTTGTTGGGTTCTTGAGAAAAGAACTTAGTGAGTAATTTACTATAAAGTATGTTTCGACCCTCGAGGGCTGTTGAGTGGTCCTTGTGACGTCACAGGGTGTAGGTTCCCACGAGTGCCACTTCCGTACCGTCTAAGACTATTTTTATGTTGTGTTTAATAGTTTTTAATTCGTGCCGAATTCTTTTTAAAATTACTACTTTTGTAAAAGGATAATTTATAAGTTAAGATTTTATTTAATTTTCATTACTTTTTTTATTTATATTAGAACTGTAGTTTTGCAGTTAAACGAAATGTTGGTTGTTTTTGTTCTGTTTTTAAAACAAAACACTTGTGACCGTTATTTAAGTAATGTACCACAACTGCTTATCTTGCGCTGTATGCGGAACGTTACGGTTTGAGCAATTTATGACTACGAAGAAATGATTCGGGCTTGTCATATTTTGTTAAAAATGTTTTAATCTTTTTTTTTTAATTTATGTTAGTTAAACCCGACAGTACACTCTGCGTAATTTCATATATAAAATATTCTAATATGTAAGACTTTCGATGCCACGCCGAATCGACCTCCGAATTCATTTAACGACGTAAACGTACTAGCATTCAATGTGTTAAAAATAAGTCAAGAAATATTTGTAATAAATTAAACGGGTATCGATTTTCATACTGGCAACGTATATTTTGACAGAATGGCGTTGCCCTCTTTATCCGGCTGTCGGGCGAAATGAAAAAAAAAATCCGACATTTAGCTTGATTGAAATTGACACGTTGCATTAAAACAATAACGCTGCCGAGTCTAAATTGAACATAATGAAATATGATTGATGTCGGTATGGTTTGTGTTGAGCTTGTCACTGAAGTGCTGGGGTTACACCGACCACCCCGGTGCAACGGATATCTTAGCGTCACCTGGTAATATAATACGATAACATAATTTATCCATATAAATTGGATTTTTATTAAAGTGTAGTATTAAATTTTGACGTTAAATATATAAAGGCGAAGAGATCATGAGCACATAAACTATGAGATTGAATGTGGAAGGCTATAAGATAGAGGAAAACCGAAGATGTGGATAGGTTGTGTGAAAGAGGATATGTGTAGGAAGTGTGTGAGTTTAGATATGACGGCTGACAGAGATGTATGGAAGAATAGTACATACTGTACCGACCTTCTGTAAGGAAAAGGGCAGGTTAATGATCAGTATATAAAGGTTAGTTTCTGAAAGATATGTCAAAGTTACTGGCAAGCAAAAAACTGAGTACAGTCACACACTTTGTCAATAAATGTTGCACTCATCTGTACTCAGTACATTCTGCACACATGTATCCGTGACTGTACTAATTAAATATCCTCGGCAGGAGCATAGGTCGTATTCACACGAGGTTCAAACACCGGCGATTATTTATTGATCCGGTGCAAATATATGCGATTCCATGAAAAAAAAAACTCCCCTCGCATTATTCGTAGTGCGAGGTGTGCACGGGGGAGTTCATTTGTGAGAAGTTTTGTCGATGTAAATACGACTATATGAAATCAATATAATTCCAATCAATCAATTTCTAAACTGTCAGAATTAAAAAAAAGCAAGTTAAAAATGGATGGATGTAATGCCAAACTATTGACCTATCCGTAAATAAACGTTTAAGAGTGGACGTTTTTTTTTAAACAACATCACATTAGCCTTTGCCTGCCTACTCCTGGACTTGAATTCTGGATTTTTTTACCAACTTCCATGAGCCATAGTATGGAATCATTATTAGGCAGTATTTATATGATTTGATAAAATAAAAATCGATGTTTTATTACCGATAAGTTTGGTACATCCCTAGTTTGTATATTGAGACCATTCATAACCAGATGCTAGGCAATTAAATAGACTGCATCTGTCAATGTGATTGGCTGCACAGTTTACCGATGGGTGCAATTGAGATAATCCTGAACGGCTACTGTTCAAGGAAACTGCATACGCATCGTTTGATTATGTACTTTATTGCTTTACAGTAAAGTTGATAATTGTATGATGGGCATTAAAAAAATAACGATTTGTATCCGAATATGTTTATAGTCGGACATCGAGATTGTAGGATCTTTTTTTTTATACAAATAATAGTAGATTTTTGTTAATTTACTAATATTTCTCGTAACCATTCCTGGTAAGCTTGAAAAGCTTGTGTTAGAACCGCTAGATCGGAAGTCTGTACCCTGAACTATTAGGCTATTGGCGATTCTGGTTTTAATATTTTTAATAGTATGGTATAACGGCCGGAAAACTTCTTGTTGAAAAAACGACGGAGTGGAGGAAAGTTCGCGCACGTACACTTTTGGCACGTAAACAAGGGTCGACTGATTAACCAATAAATAGCAAGTTCCACCCGCGCCCCGACATGAGAGACCGAAAAATCGACTACTGCGCAACTAGTATTGTACAATTAAACTATTAAAACTTTCGTGAGACATTTCACTATATAACTTATAAAACGGCTTAACTCACGTGCAACTCGGT
>JAODUI010000015.1:1365682-1383441 GCA_027563995.1 Papilio gigon | reverse complement strand
CCGACAGATGTGACCGGCCCACTGCCACTTCAGCCTACAGATTTTGAGAACTATGTCGTCCTCTTTGGTTCTCCGACTGTAATCTACCGTTTGTACTGGTAGGTTAAACTATACTGTACTCAGTATACTAGACTATATTTATAATAACAACACAACGTGACCATCAGCAACTCTTATCACTATCCTCGTCAGGAATCGAAGAGCGTCACATATCCAGAGCATCTGTTTTTTTTATAATCAAAGTCAAAAAGCAACCATATCCATATCTTTTCTACAAGACACCAACATTTTCGCTACACCGGAAATGAGGGCAACACGTTGAATAACTTCATTCCGGATTTTATCCCTTAGAGAATTTTTTAAATTCAGATGTGACTCGAAAATATTTTACCGCATTCCATTTTAATATAAATAAATTACTATAACATCCTTTCAACCCTTATTCTCGGACACTTAAGGGTGTAATTACCGTGTCATGATTATCAATCTTCATCAAACGAAGTTCCCCGGTGCAGGAGGAGTGCAGACAAAACTAACCCTAATGATTCATTAGAATTTGTCCGGGGGTTGTTCGATGGTAATCGATTTGATACAGTTTACGGGAACACACGTGTTCATCTGGTAGATTGTTACAGTCTTCACTGCGGGAACATCTACAATTTATTGAACAGGAGAGATACGATAATGTTATTGTTGAGAAATAAAATAAAATATGAAATAATGTCGCCGACAGTTCATTTCATTTTCTTACTTAATATATTTATTGAATTTCCATACATTTAAAATGCCTGGTGGAAAATTCTAACGTAAGGCGTTAGTTACAAAATATCTTATCTTTGTCAAGTTTACTTGACAAATCATTTTTAATAAAAATTGTTCCTGTCAAGGTTTGTTTCTATATTTTTGGTTCAAAACAAAAAAAATACAACAAAATTGGTGTTCCTCAATGTTACCATAGACACAAGCCAGATGGCACCACTGACACTTGACACCAATGTTGAGCGATTTTTTTTTCTACTCTAACGAACAAAAAGTATCGAAGTATGCGGTTTTCGCGATGATTTACGGTTGTATAGATTAAAATGTGGAAGTTTTTTGTGATCAATGGTTATTTTCGAGCGCAGTTTTTTTAGATGACGGTAAAAAATTACCATTTGATTTTAAGACAGGTTTTCTAGTAGGCAAAAATACCAGATAAGTCTTGCAGACAGCAGACGAGAGTTTTACATCTATAAGAACTTTCTTTAAAAACTATTATTTTACTTAAATATTCTAAAGGAAGATTTGTTCTTGGAACATTCGAAATTCATATCATCTTCATCATCATATCGGCCACATTTCGCCCACTGCTAGCGTAGGCCTCCCCCAAAGATCGCCACGACTATCGGTCCTCGGCCTCTATCATCCAGGATGCTCCCGCAAATTTAACCAGATCATCGGTCCATCTAGCGGTTGGCCTACCAACGCTACGTCGACCTGACCGTGGCCGCCATTCCAGGACTCTGTGGCAAATTTCATAGTCAAATTTGTGTTCATATGCCAAATTTAAAATTAATTAAGTCAATTCCGTAACTTTATTCCAAATTTCCATCCTGTTACTGTCTGTTTAGTTCAAACTGGAGGTGGTCTGGATTAAAACAATGGTACTAAAATTAATTTGCCATAAAACTTTTGAAGATTGGTATCGACATCTAGCGGCGGATAGAAAGAATAAAAAGTTTCGACAACCATTAACATCATGAGCGCATTTATTTAATCTTCAACCTTCATCATTTTTCGAACATTAATAAGTAAGCTAGTATTTTTCTTTTTGACTCAATAAATTTGTTATCCAAATTTTGGAAACACAGATCATACAATACTGCTTTAGTACGTGAGAATGAAATCTAATTCTAGTTGTATTATTTTCTTCTAGATGGCAGTACTTATCGAGCGATCTTTTGAAATGTAAAATGAATTATTTTTATTTTCGTTGTATTATTTACATTCACAGGAAATTACATTAAAAAAAAGCAGTTAGTTCCTTTTTTAAATATGAGAAGAAATAAATGCACAAACTATAAATTTACCCTCGATGTTTCACAATTTAAAATCCGAAATCACAAAACCAAATGCTCTAATTGTCAATAAAATAACTAATAAAAATAGCACATTACGTTTTAATGATAATTTTATTACTGTCACAAGAGTTTTGACACCCCTATATCTCTAGACACTTTTCCCTCAAAAAAAACATAAAGAATAGACCCCTATAGTACTGGAGTGGTACACCAGAGGGCGCTGGACGTCTGTTTAACTCGTTAAGGGCGTTTCGATAGATTTTTATTCATTAGGGTTAGAAGACAAGGGATGCTGGTACTCTGTTACTGACTTATCAATTTACACACTCTAAAAAACCTCACCGATTTCCCTGTGTATGTATAATTTAAATTAATCATTAATGTATCTTAGAAATAAAATACGTTAAATAATTTATTAAATTATAACAATACAAACTTTTCACTTTGAATTTCCTTTGGAAGGTAAAAACTATTATGCGATAATTTTACGCGGCTGAAACCGTAAGGGCACACGTCATAAACATATATAAATAAACAAATCCTTTATATAGGTCTACTATATATGTCAAGTACTCAAAATCAACCCTAAAACAACCCTTTAAATGAGTAATAACAGTTTAAGCTGCATCATTAATTTCAATCGATAGATGTCGTGTTTGTTTCTTATACAAAAACATGTTCAATACCCTTCTAATTGAATGTATGAAACAATTTGTTTTTTACCAGATAAGGGAAACAATTTAAACTTATCTAAATTGAAATACCAAAAAGAATTTATTTAATGATCATCACATCATCATAAGCCTCTGTCTACCCACTGTTGGACATAGGCCTTTCCCAATGCCTTCCACAGTATGCAGTCCAATACACTCAGATGTTCATTATTTATCATTTAAAAGCTAAATAAAACGACTAGAGCTCGCGCATTCATCCGGTGTCGGTACCTACTAGTTTCGAACTCTACGGAGTGAATTGACGACGACACGGCTAAAACTCGTGTGTATATTATACAATACAGTATTCAAATAACATGAAAACGGTTTTTTATAAAAGATGGGGGCAAACGATCGGCTAGATCACAAGAGCTATTATCGACGCCCATGGACACCTGCAATACCAGAGGAACCACAAATGCGCTGCTTGCCTTTCAGAAAGAGGTACTCTAGCTTTCCATTAACTTCATGGCATTTAGTCAATAAGTTAATAAGTCTAAAAAACTTGATACAAACGACCATTTACATGTTAAGTTCTGCACTAGACTTTATTTGTAAACTAGGGCAGTATCATTTTGGCTGTTTCGATAAAAAAAAACCGTAGTAAGGGCGCTTTCGTCTACATTAAAACTAAATAACATCGTTTGCAATTAACAGTAATTTTCTCGATGTTGTCGGAGCCATCGGTGATGGGGGCCGGCGGTGACAGATGCGAGATACTATCGCCCGCGGACACGCGCTACCATAGTACCGACTAAAGGTGAAGCTTCTAAACAAAGTTATTATATTGACATCTATCGGCATAGTCAAAACATCATAGAATACATTTTACAAAAGTATTGGTAGATTATTTATTTCCTAATATTTCTTGCAACAATTCCATTAATCTTGAAAAAGCTTGTATCAAAATATCAGCAGCCTTTGTCTGTCCACTGCTGGACATAGATCCAGTGTCCTCCACAGTATATCAGGATATTGTTCATGTCAATTCGAAGGGTGGAATTCGAACTCACGACCGATAGATGGGTAGTCCGTACCCTTGATTAATAGACTATTGGTATTTTAACTATGTAACGTCTTAAATAATAACTGAAACTAAAAATTCTTATTACATTTTAACGTCCGTTAGATCGCAAGCGGTTCAATACAATGCTTTAAGTAACCATAAGTTTATATGTAAATTTGTCAAAGTAACTTCGCCTTATTGGAATATTACGTGCGTACTTTCCCCGGCATATACGGTATCCCGCAGTGTCACATCCACTGTCATAATCGATGCACAGACACACGAAATGGACGTTGCGATCGCCCCGATAGGTCACAATCCTGTCATCTTTGTGTCCCATTGATTTGCGAAAGTGTCAAATTCGTTCATTCATAGATTTGTAAAGATTACATAGAATCTAATAATGTTTACACCAAACTAAACGCTGCTGGTAATTATGAAAATTAGTCTATCGTCTGAACAAATAGATGGCGTAATTTGATATTGTAATCACGACTCATTACCACTACATAACAAGACTAGTTTGTCTCGTCCACATGTGAAGTTTCATGATATTTTTTATAGAGAATTATTTCAAATAACAAATAATTACCTATTTAAATTTGTTTACAATGTGTTTATATACATACAAAACGAGGTACGCACGTTTAGTTTGAACTGGACAGTTTCTTTGTAGCCGGCTTAACAAGCCTTAAACACTAAAATAAACATATAACTTTAATAAATACGAGAGTATATTAAATTGGTTTCATTGTATGCAGATGGGTCGAACATAGCCTGCAATTTGAATGTTTAACTCGCATAGAAGCGGTCGATATTGTCACAATTATTATTCAAATAATTCAATTTCATAGTACGTGAAGCATGAAGTGATAATATTAGTATATGTAAATTAAGTACGTACATTCGAAGAAAAATCAAATCCCGCAATTCGACTATTGTAACCCATATCCTAACAAAAGCGTAGAGCTCAGTTGAAACGGCATAAGAAATGTTACTAAAGAAACCTGCTAAATAAAATGTAAAAAAACCAAATTTGTTAACAACGAGAACTATTTTATAAGAGATGAAAGGGATGTTGTAAAAATTTAAACCTATGAAATAATCTCGATTCATTCCACCCTTTTTCAATCAAAGCATATCCTATATTTAACATATTACATGCTTGTATATTTTATATGCTTTTTTTTTACAATTTAAATTAAAGGTGTAATTATAATTTCACCGTTGTACCCTTAACGAGCGGGGTTCAAAACAAATGCACCTTGAATAACTTAAGGGTTCATTAAAATGCCTTAAGACCCCAGCCGACGTGAGTCCGGCGTTATGCACATTACTGCCTATGCTATTTAGACCATTTTATGGTTAATTAATGTAACATCTATATTTAACTGGAATGTTTTAATGTACTTTGTACATACAAATAAAAAAAAAGATTTTAGTGATTAAATCGTAAACTAAACACAGTTTTGAAGAATGTGAATTACTAAAGGTAGAGAAATACCGAAGAAGGTGTGGATTGTGTGAAAGTGGATATGTTAGGTGTGAGTTGAGATATTACGGCTGACGGAGATGTATGGAAGAGTACATACTGTACCGACCCTCTATAGGGAAAAGAGCAAATTGATGATGACCAGTTTTTAAATAAAATAAAAACTCCAAAGTTGAAAAATGCGCACACAATTTAGACTTTAATGTAAACAACGTTTGTTAACAAAATAGCATTCAGTAAAACAATTTTATCGTCAACAAACTCTGTCATTTAAAATGAAACCTATTATTTAAACATAATTTATATAAATGTAATCGTGTGTTCATATTTTATTTAATAATAATATAAAAGTGAGTGTGGATGCGTGCGCTGGGCGCGTGCCTCAATTCATAATTAATTCAGCGATACGCCACCAGGTGGCGGGCGGCAGATGCGCGCGCATCATGGCGCCATTACACACCGCAACGTTTTGTTTTAATTTGACGACAGTTTATGTTATTCGTCCACAGATAAAATATAAACGGTGATATACACGAATTAACCAAAAAAAACAAAATCAATTAAAACTAAGCACTTACTGTATTGTAATTATGATTGAAATTAATAAATAAAATAAATTCTCCTTTGGTTATACCAAAGCAGAATTAGGCTTATAAGGTTTTGGCAGATTATAAGAAAATTCCATGACTGACCTGACTTCCATGATGGAAGACTTTTGCCCACGACTTCTGTGCGTAATTAAAAAAAAAACTTAGCAGCCTATGCTATATTCCTGACAGTAATCTGTCTCTGTATCAAATTTTGTACAGAGTCGTTTATCCGTTTTAAAGTTAACTGCTAATAAGCTATTAATCTATTTTTTATATTTAAATTAGTAAGATAGCAAAAGAATTCACATTTAAAACGTACAATATGTTACGTTAATTAAATAATAAAGTACGGTACTAATGCAATTTTTACACATATCAGCTGAAGCTTGTAATTACTGCTATCAGTTCCAATCTAAGACGCTAGGGGGCGCCCCCCGTCGCGCGCGGGTACCTCACCAGGTGGACACTTTACCGCCACTTACCATCTGGCCGAAGCCTTCGAACGAGTAGAAGTATCTTGCTTCTTTACCATTTTTTAGTTAGCAGTTTTACTTTTAAAAAAAATAGAAACAAAATCTTGAATATTACAATATGTATCTCTGCTGACAAGACTTAAGTAAGCGGGAATATTGTTTTTACTTTTTTAAAAACATATCTGTGGTGATCGAAATTTTCGGCAATAATATTCTGTTATACAAAACGGTGCGTAGATCATAAAAAAAAGTTATTAAGAAATCTTCACAATGACCATTTATTTATTACAATATTTATAACCATAGATTTTTGTTAATTCACTAATATTTCTTTTACCACTCCAACTAAGATCTAGGCTTGTTAGGATATGATTTACAATAGTCGAATATCGAGATTCGAACTATCGACCACGTGATCGGAAATCGGTATCCTGAACTATTAGGCTATTGGAGTTTTTATACATATTTGTTAGCAATATTTAAATTTATCAGTTCTGTTCATTCTTAAGTCTACATATGTCTTTAGTCGCTCCGAAGTAAGACACCCGGCTTGAGGGTAGAAAATTACCTTTTCCAATTTATAAGACATCTGTAGTGTGGCTTACCCTACAAGATGCATAAGATAAGCTTAATAACATTGATATCCAACTTACCGTTTCTTACCGGATTTGGTTGAATTATTTGAAATAATTAGAATGAAGTAAGTAGTAAGAATATAATTGAAGTAACGGTTTGCGAGAAAAATTTATGAATCATTTGTAATCTACCGTTTGTACCGGTATGATAGACTAGAACCCGAAATACAAGAATTTCCTCCTCAACACTTACCGCGAAAATGAGGGAGAAAATATTCATGTGGGATTTGTACAGCGCCCTCTATTGTTGGTAAAATACACCAATAAATTTTGTACAAATGTCATTATCGGAGTTCTCTATTTTAATGACCGTTGTGAAAATTTCTACAGTTTTTTTTTAAAGTATGGATATCTTTTAAACTATTAAAACTTTCGTGAGACATTTCACTATACTACTTATAAAACGGCTTAACTCACGCGCAACTCTGTGTCAGTACCGACTAGTTTCGAGCCCATCGGGTGCTCATCTTCAGGGTGAGTGGAAACGGTACTATCGCGCGTTCGCGGCCCGTCGACGGGCGACGAAACTAGTCGGTACTGACACCGAGTTGCACGTGAGTTAAGCCGTTTTATAAGTAGTATAGTATGGATATCGTTCAATAGCTTTATGAATTACTCAATTGTACACCGTGTTGCACTGTGTTTTGTAAAAGATATAACCGCATAATTTGTGTCGTTTACTGCAGACACTACCGCGAACCTCCCTTTCCTGCGATGCGTTAAATTTATACAAGACGATCGCAAATTAAGGAATTTAGGGGAGGATGCGGTGTGTTCCTTGTTCGAATATCGCCGCGGAATTCATTACGTCACATCCGGCGCGTACCTACCCTTATCTTTATGTAAATACTGGCAGTCGCCCGCGACTCCGTCGGCGCAAATTAAACAAAAACAATTAATTAGTAACCTAAGTGTTCCTACAAGAAGTTTTCCAATATTTTACCTTCTGAAACTGCCGCATTTTATTTAAATAGCCATAATAAAAAAAACTGTTGACTAATCTTTTTTGCATTAAATACTCAAGACAAGCTCGGTCTCAGGTCAGGTCTGAAGTTTATTGTCAATAATCATATTGGAGACTATACTTTCTTGTTCGTTAGTATTTTTTTTGTTTCTTCTTTTTATTAGTAGTAGTAAGATATTTGAATATATATCTAGCTTCTTCGTAATTAAAAATCAAACATTAAACAAATTTTTGTGTAAACCTTGCCAAATGCTTTCGGATTTTTAGACCCAACAATGCCATCTAACGACGAGTAGTTACAATATTGTGATATAAATTTTGGACTACTACCTCTTGGTTTTACTAAATACAATGCAAAAATGAACTTTAATGACAACTAAACGTTGTTGAAAACTACATTTCTACTAGAGGCTCCCTAAATTTATGAAATGTTTGGTAAACAAGTCCATTAAAATTGAAAATAAAAATTATTTTATTTTTTATTTTTTTGTGAAGTGAACACAATCCTTATGTTCTTGGTTGATGATTATTTACTAGTAAAACCACGTTGTAGAAAGACGTTCAATCATGTCAAATAAACACAAATGAAAATATTTTTCAAACCGGATTAAATGATCCCAGTGTATTGTCCAAACTATCACAGATGGCGCTTAACAATGGCCAGATGCGTTCAAGGTGTGTCTCGACAATGGTCAATCAAACTTTCATATGGCACGCACCATGCATTTAATTTAGCCCCTAAATGCAATCAGTTCCTATTGTATACGTAAAGAATCGCCAAAACACATTCCCCTATTTTATTTACAAATGGCCGTAAATGATCACTAAATTGCACGGTAATTATGTTTTGTGGTTTGTACATTGTTTAGCTCGAGCCGTACCTGTTTATTTGTTACTCCAATATCGGGGGTTATTGTACGTAATTATAAACATAACTGTTTTTACTAAGAATTTCGCAATTAGTAATATTTATTGAAAAGAAAGATTCTAGTTATTGAAGACTCGCATTATCTATTTATTCATCTTAAGTGAGCATAAGAATAATATTAAAAACGTGGTAATTTCAACAATATTGTAATGTCCAGTATTAATAATAATATAAGTATAAGTAATATTAAAGTAATAATGAATATTGTATTTACAATATTCATTATTACTACTTTAATTCAATGACATTTACATGATGACATTACTTTACTTCAATGACAAATCAACTAACAACGCCTTGCAGAAATAGTGCGGCAATTATTTGTTCCTAAAAAAGCAGAGTCCATTGTAGGGTTGTGATGCTGCGGAGTCGAAAAAAGTTGAACTTTATTGTGGGAAGCCAAGGCCCAATTCCAATTACTGCTAGGAAAAACATCGTAAATTAAACATAATTTCCTGTTGTATTAAGAAATATTAAATAAATGCAATACAGGAGTTAAAACATATACCAATGGTTACATTGAAAAAGATGGAACCAAATTCGTTTGGCACCTTGAAATTTATTATTAAGAAGTTGTTAATAACGCAATCCTATCAATTGTTAAGTTGTTTCTTGAAGGCGCTACATTTGATTGTATACGAAACAATATTTATTTTGAACCCGAAATCTAAGTAACTCCTTGGTATCTTAAGAAATAGAGAAGACGATCGTATTGTTTGCTAATACTTTTTACAAGGAGTTTTATAAAATAATGGTTTGATATCAAATGTTTTATTGTATTATTTCTTAAAAGCATACTTCTGGAGTCATCATTGGACGTCACCAACATGTTTGAATTTATTTTTATATAATAAAAGCATAGAAATTAGTATTTAGTATCCAAATATAACTGGCTCAAGCTAACCTTAAGGTTATGATTCTTGTTTTGGTCCAAATATCAACTGAAAACAACTTTTTCTACTACAAATAAATTACGTTTGTCGGCGTATAACCCTAATATTTTTTACCTAAAAGCCTTGTCGTAAATTTTACGTGAACTCGTTTATCACGGTAGTCCATCTTATAAAAAAAAAGTTCGATGTTTAAGAGAGCGGTAGTTGAACAGTGATTTATTGAGATCAGGAATTCATGAATCAGTGTTCCCAGTATGTGTCAAGCCGGGATACATCTTGACTCATGGTGCCTTTCAAAGACCTTTCTTTCATAAGAAACTTTGAATTCAGAATAGGGTAAATAAAATAAAATATGATTAATTTTCAACACAAACACTAATAATAAAAACACATTTAATTTGTCAATATTTTAATTGTACTTAAAAAAAACATATTTTCAAACTTTTCATATTGTATGTACAAAACATGTGTTTTATAAAATGGTTTCAATGATTCGTAGTTTTTTTGAAGAAAAATTATTTAATTAAATATTTATCTTTTACAACATTAAAAATTTCATTTTTAAATTTTTAATGTTGTAGAAGTTTCGAGAAAAATGTGAATTTCAATTTTTAATTAAATTAGAAAAAGAAAATTTAATTTATCGTATTAAAAAAATTAATTTAGTACATTTAAATACAACAAAAAAAACCCATTCACTAACTAATTATTAGTCTTTACTTAATTAAATTAAAACTAAGGGACAGAATTATAAGGAAGAATTCGCATTAGCTTTGTAAATAATTATTGCAGAGATCAAAGACTAGATTCTTCGTCATTGTTTTCTTTTAATCTGTAACTTTTTAATTAAATTCGTAGTTTCGATGTATATTTATTGATTACTAGCTGATCCCGCGAACTCTGTTTCGCCTTAAAGGCAATAAATAAACAAATTTTTGAATTTATTAGGATATACGCAAAAAAAAAAATATTTCCTCCTCGGAAAAAAACGTTTGTATGGGAAATGGAAAACGGCTATTTTTAAGGCTTTCAAGGGAGTTTTTCCAATTTTTCTCACCTTTTAAACCTTCCCTAGACCTCAACGAACATTCCAAGACTAAGATAAGATAAATCCGTACTGCCGTTCTCGAGTTTTAGCGAGACTAACGAACAGCGATTCATTTTTATATGTAAATATATAAAAGGGGTTTGAAATAATTTTGGAAATAACTTTACATTGTTCTTTTAATTTGTTTATATGTATGTTGGACGACTTTGAACGGAAGTCGTTGGATGCGGAAGGAGGCCCGCATACTGTGGGCCCTCTACATTGGGGAAGGGCTATGTCCAGTAGACAAAGGCTGATGATGGTGATGATACAAATGTTTGTAGACATTAAGTAGCGAACTGAAGTACTGATTGTATACAATGTTATTTAAATTGATAATAAAAATTTCAAAGAAAATTTTGTTTCCTTAATTTTAGCCTCTAATATAGCAAGATTTAATTTTGATACGAAAATATTTAAAGAATAATTATAATTTTATTTCTAATTAGCATAAATTTTTTTGTTTAAATTTAATGTTAACGGAAACAAAAATTAATTTGGTAGGTCGACAAAATTGAAACGGTAATATTGTGTTCTGACTTTCGTAATATGTACATAAAATGGTCTTCGTTTTTTTTTATTTTTAATTAATGAACAAATGTCACTTTTACTTTTTTTATGAAGAAAGCAACATTTTCTAAATTCAAATATCGAATACTTTTTTTTTTGATAAAAAAATACATTCGATTTTTAAACACTGTTGATTGTTTTGATAAATGTTTGAATACGATCTCACTAGTAATACGACTATGGCTCCATCTACACGCATTATAGATTACTTTAGGTGGGATATATTAGGTGGTCAACGAACTTTGGATGTATTAAACAACAAGCAATTTGCTTCTTTTAATAAAAAGCATAATTCTGTGATGATTTGTTCCGTGTAAATTACTATATATATATATATTTTGCCGCGCCTTTTAAAGCTCGATTATCATTGATTTTCATTCATTCCTTTGTTCATAAGTTGATTTACTTTACGGTGGGCTCTCACTGTTGAAACTAGTAGTAAATTTATCGTCTTTTTTTTATATGTTCAAAAAAAGACAGAGATGAAATTACCGCAATGGAAGCCCACTGTAATTATAGCTTGGTTTTTATTAATTTTATTAATTAAATACATATAATTAAATTATTTAAGCGTACACACATGTTTAACTAACTGTACACAGTACTAATACATTATTAAATAATAATAATGGTTCTCTTTAATAATTTAGAAGTCTGCCATTATTAATAGGCATTTAAATAATTCTAGTAACATCCACTAGTGCTAATTTTCTTTATCACTAGACCCGGACTCGGTGTGTTTTCGTAAAGTCCAATAATCTGGAAAAAAAAAGATAAATTTTATTAAATTAATTCATGTTAATAATATTAGTAAGATAAAATATTAAATGTAAAAAAAAATAGCAAAAATGCATTATAAATTTATACATTTTAAGCCAGGCGCCGTTCAAGTATCACGCAAGCATTATAGGGGCAGGGGTCCAAGCTTTGCTTATTCTTATGGGTCTAGATGGTAATTACATCAGTAGTAGTTTTGACATTTTTACACACATTGGCAACCCACACATTATCTATGCTTGATAGCTAACGAAAACGAATTATAACAGCTGCTTATGAATTATTAAAAAAAAATTAGACTACGTTTGTAGAAAAATTTATATACCAATATTTACGTCATCATGGGAGGCAGAGCTTTGCTTACTTTTGCCGATAAGGTGGTGAACAATTGTAATAAATCTGCTTACGTAATACTTGAACGGCCTTCTATTGAGTATCAGGTATTCCATATACAAA
The DNA here is from genome assembly GCA_027563995.1 of Papilio gigon. NCBI lineage: Eukaryota > Metazoa > Arthropoda > Insecta > Lepidoptera > Papilionidae > Papilio > Papilio gigon. Next base: position 1,370,797 of record JAODUI010000015.1, on the reverse strand, counting down.
GTATCTACATTTAATATGAAGGTAGTCTGATAATCAAAAGTAAATTATTTTACCGACTACCCTCATAAAATTAATCGACCTATAAGCACTAAGAATACATAATTTTCGTGAAGATACGATAACTTTTAAAGGCTTCAGATATCTTATAACTTTTATTTATTTACAGCAGTAAATCCATTTTATGATCCTGGTCGCATAAAAGTTTCACGTAATCTCAATGTATGAATACTACAGTTTGAAAGGTAACAAAAGAGGGTTACAATTTAACTATATTTTTGACTTGATATTGCAAAATATCAAGTCAAAAATGGACGGAGTGTGGGTCGTCCTCCCTCCAGGTGGACCGACGACTTGGCGCGGACGGCAGGAAGTCGTTGGATGCGGACAGCGGAGGACCGCATACTATGGAAGGCATTGGGAAAGGCCTATGTCCAACAGTGGGCAGACAAGGGCTGTTGATGATGATGATGTGTAATGAACAGCCAGCTCCTGTCAATACGTCGTGTCGGCAAAATGTACTCTCCTATATATCTATATCAGTCATCATATCTGAATTCACTTCTTTCTTACAGATATCCTCTCTCTCATCCATACATACTTCCTTCGGTCTTTGTTGGGTACAAAGTTCACCCTCAATCTAAATAAATTTCCGACATTGTTAGACGTGTACAATCTCTTAGATACAATAATAATTTTAAGTTCAAAGTTATAAAGTTAACTCAAAAGTCAAAGTTCAATTATAATTATATCGAAAAGTTTAAACGTTCAAGTTGTATTCGCGGACACTAGCAGTTACGTCCCCCGAAGCCTTTACTTTGCTTCACTTGTCTGGTTTAAAATGAAATGTAATTAACAAGAATAGTTGCATTATGCAATCATTTTACATTTAAGATTTATTTACATACTAGCTTTTTACCTCGACTTTATTCTAGTAGTTTTAACAAAGAATGCATTAGGCCTATACGTTATTCTAGACAGTACTCTATTTCTGTGCCGAATTTTATCGAGACCCGTGCTTTATGATTAAGATTTTTTTTTGTATAACTTATAGTTATTTTAAAATAAAACAACATATTAAAGTGACTATAAACAAATTGCATCAAGCAAGACTGCATGCAAATAACTGGCAGGAGATGGCGCAGGATAGGCGACGCTGGCGTTCTCTTGTGTCGGAGGCCAAGACCCTTTCGGGTCGCTGCGCCAGCGGAGTAAGTAAGTAAGTATAAACAAATTGAAATTAATGGTTGGACATAAAATAATAAATTTCACCTCAAGAATCGGTGTTAGGATTTACAGTCTTTCTATAAGCTGAGAGGTGAACAGAAATAAAATTGTTTGAAAATTTTTCAAATATAAGTCCACACACACATACATAATACACAGTGACAAATTAAGAACTGTACACCGAATTATGACATTTTATGACTGTAACCAAGCTATATTTGACAATGTGTGACAAAGTGGTTAAACTCGTGTACCTTAGCCTTACCGTACCTTAGCCTTTCGTTATATTAATCAAAAGTGTTTGATGTAAAAAAAAACCGAATGCCACATTTTTACATCGCTACAGAATCACTTCCTCGCAAATTGTTTTTCACAAACTTGAATTGAAAGAGCTCCAGAGCTCAATTTGAATGCAGGAGAACTTTAGTGTGGTTTTAATTCTCTGTAGAAAAGTCAATGAAACTAAATTCAACAAGAAAATGTCCCGCAATTTTTGACAACGTCTTTAAGATGAAATAAATTACGTGTGATGATTGGTTTTATTTCTATCTCTCTCTCTCTTATGAAATACTTGAACATAAAAATTATTTTAAAAATTAATACACTTTGTATAATGTGACTAGTAAAGTCGAGTGTATTGTTTAGTCATTCCTAAAATTAGATTCCTAATAAATTTTCGTGGTATTTATAAAGATAGGGATTAAAATGCATCGCAGCTGCATTTAACTTGATAGCATACGTACAACATACGAGTTTTAGAGTATAAAAGACGAACAACTTTCGTCTCCTTACAATCCAGTCACAGGACGATCTGGAAAAGTTCTTACGTACCTTGCATAGTTTGTTGTCGTCATTGATTGTTAGGAGTAAAGTTTAACAAGGAGAAATATAACCCAGGTCTTTTGCGAGACGAACCGACGATAGGCAAATCTTTATACTTAGAATTCTATTTTAAAACATGAAAAATAATATAAGAAAATAAAATTTCATTTGATCTATTGCATTTGTATTGTTTAATGACAATCTTATGGTCCAAAGCAATGGTTTAATTGTTACGTCAACTAGTCCAGCGCCAGTCGCACTAATCGTTGTCAAAGTTTCAAACTTCAACGTCTGAAGTTCTCACCAACCCACTGTCTCCTATATAGTAAAAGATTTTAATACGTAAAGACATCTTTTTTTGTACTGTTTAATAAAATTATAAAACTTTCGTGAGATATTACACTATACTATTTATAATAACGACTTAACATTTAGACCGGTGTAGTTACCGACTAGTTAGGTATCGCTGCGAACGGTAGTACAGCCCTATAGTTCACTCACCCTGAAGGACCCTCGACGGGACTAGTCGGTACCTACACGACATGTTTTAGTCTAAACAATTTGAAACAATATAGCGAATGTTTAAGATGATAAAAATCATCATCATCATCATTTACTTCTCTTAATTTTTTTTCTTTGAGAGAATAGGAGAATATCGGAGTGCCAAGCGAGCGTACCTCGGGTCCCCGATGGGCGGTCGATGTATCGGTGGAGAGACGCCGTTGAGCTGGACCTGCGTGAGCTGCATGCAAGTGACTGGCAGGATACGGCGCAGGTCACGACGTCGGCGATCTCTTGTGTCAAAGACCAAGACCCACTTTGGGTCGCTGCGCCAGCGAAATAAGTATGTATTTCTTTTAATGTAATTGTGATGAAATACGGGTAAATGCTCACAGCATATTCGAATCACAATTCTAAATGAGTGCTTATAGCCAAGCTGAGTAGGCTAAGTACTCCAATGTTTCTTAAGCCTGCTACACACCTTCAGTTTTAACTGGACAGTCGGAATGTAAAATTATAGTGATAAAATTGAAAACTGTATTGTTTAAATTACTGTTAAAATTTTCACTGCACACGTTAGTTTTAACTGTATATTTCGATTAATCAGTTAACATTGAACGTGTTAAGCGGGTTTTATTATCGAAGCAGAGACTCCCGACTGTGCTGGGGTTATTGACATATACTGCACTTATAAAAACATGTTCATACATTTTAGTGTTAAAATATTTATTTCAGTGATGTTTTGATTTCACAAATGTAATGGACGTACAAATGTAAAAACATGATATGTTTTTATATTTGAAATCAGTGCTCAAAGTTTTCAAGTCGGCTCACAATTTTTTTTGCTTTAAAAGCATATAGTTTTTTTTTTCCAAAGCTTTTGATATTTCAGTTTTGAAGTCAAAAGATTTAAATCACTTAAAAAAAGCAAACGCACGTCCCTGCCGATGGAACCGCTAGAATTTTTTACATTTCCTCGGAAGCGGAACGATTCATGTGAGTAGAACTTTATACTGCAGTCACTCTTGTAATGATCCGAGTATTGACTTTATGATAAATATTTTTTTTTTTTAGAAAAATACATGCCGTTTTAAATAAATGTAACGTTAATGTAATGTTGCCATCTTAGTACAGGGTGTGAATTAATTTTGTCCGTTGTGTGGTCGTCTTAGAAATTTTTAACATCATCGGTTCAACTATATTATCTAAACGATATTTCTTTAGTACATATATGTATTATGAAACTAAAATTTTATTATTTTTTTTTTAAATATAGAACAATCTATACTAATGTGACAAAAAGGAAAGATTACTAATTTGAACCGTAACGAATAAACTTAAAAACTACAGGACTGATTTAAAAAAAAAATTAGGCATTGGAAAGCTAAATTGACACTGGATAATTATTGCTAGATTTTTTTTTAATTCACGAACAAAAGCTATATAGTGATGATACATTTTAGTGTGTCGACAGCCTACAGTCGATCCGTGCTACCAGCTCCATGGAAGTTATTAATTGAAATTTTAAGTCGCGTTGCGAACTGTAACCTGCAATCCTCTTACAGATAAGCTTTGTCCGTAACAGATTTAATCCGACACCCTTTTTCAAACGTGATATACCTGGACGTAACTAGATACAGTACACTAGATAAACTAGACTTTTTACATTGAAAATTCAAATCATAAACCTAACATTATAATTATGAAAAAGGGAAAAATTAATTTAATTTTTTGATTTCAATAACGGCAATGAGACGAAGCAATGGTTTAATTTTTATAAAAAATACGTCAGTGAAATCACATTTTATTTAGATTTTGTTTAATTTAGAAACAAACACTTAATAAATAAGTTCTTATATTAGGCAATTAGTTTATACAGTTCGATGTGAAAAGCTCCAAGTTTTAGTGTTTATGGTAATCGTTAATTATTATTCGATACATTCAATAACAAACGAGAAATCGGAAGCAATAAAAGCAAGTTTTGTGAAAAGTTTGTTGACTCTATCGCTAGAAACGTCACGCCAACTCCAATCGCTGCGCCCTAATAAAAGGCAGATGCGACCTGAAACTTTATACAAAGAAACTAACTACATCACAAACAATTGTTACATTTCAAAACTTGCTCTCCGATGTTTACGGCCAAGGGGAAAATTTAATTTCAAAGCACCATCAAGCTACAAGCTACAACTGGTGACTTTTTTTCTCTCCTTATGTTTTATTTATAGTTCATAACATAATTTACGAGACAATTTCGACTCATTCATACGACGGAAGGAAGTACAAACGAGCGCAATTCTTCATTTGAACAAAAAACATTTTGCATTGAAGTTTTTATCCATCTTAGAAAGCATTTTACTTTAAACCCTTTTATATAAAAGGTTTATTTAGTTATTTAAATAACAACTTTGAAATTATTACTCTCAATCAAAGCATATTTGGGTGGGTGTGGGTCGTCCTCCCTCCAGGTGGACCGACGACTTAGTGCGAACGGCAGGAAGTCGTTGGATGCGGAAGACAGAGGACCGCATACTGTGGAAGGCATTGGGAAAGGCCTATGTCCAACAGTGG
>JAODUI010000015.1:1331905-1349353 GCA_027563995.1 Papilio gigon | reverse complement strand
CCACTGCTGAGCGTAGGCCTCCCCCAAAGATCGCCACGACGGGTCCTCGGCCGCCCTCATCCAGGATGCTCCCGCAAACTTAACCAGACCATCGGTCCATCTTGCGGGAGGCCAGTGCTAGTTTAGTGCCTATTCACTCTACTCTTGAAGGCTCCCAAATCTTACTTGGATGGAAACACTGCGCTGTGACAATTAACTATAGTACCTGGCGATAATAATTTTATATTTTTTTTTTTTGGAAAAGTAGTGAAATAAATTGAAGTGTTATTTTTCTATAATATTTGTCTATCATCGATCCAAATAAGTAAATCTTTAGTAAATGTAAAATTTCATTAATTAGGCTAAGCATATGTCAATTTTTCTTCGATGAAATATTTTATTATGTAAAACTAAGTTTGTTTTTTTTTTTGTAAATAAAGATGTTTTATAGTGAAATATTTTGTAAATTAACAATTTAAAAAAAAACAGTTTGTTTACGGCGAAAATATTTCGGATTTTAATTAAAATATTGGTAATTCTTACTTTATGATAGGTTGATACTGCATCTTCAGCCCGATGTCCCGGGCGGCGGCCTGCAGCCGCTGGTGCAGCGCGTCTGCTCGCGGCGTGTCTCCGGTCTCCTCATCATCGTCCTCCTCCGGCATCTCACACAACTCTGAGGAGTTAGTTGAAGTTTATAAACTTTCTATGCCTTGTACTTTTTTATCATATTTACATACTTTTATAAAACAATGTAATTATAGAAAAACTTCAAACTGTAGTCCTACTTACAGAACACATTTACAAAAATGATAATCGAGCAATATAAAAAGAATGACCTTGTTTGACCTTGAATTAAACTTAGCTCTAACAACGACTTTCTTTAATCAAAAAGTATATCTCACCAGCAACTTGCTGCAAGGTTTCCTTGATATCTTGTCGCTTGCTTGGCTCGGCCGCCCGTATCCGCTCCTCTATCCTCATGCTGACCTGCCTCGACAGCATCTCCAACGCCTCCAGGTGTACCAAGCCTAGAATATTAGAAATATTAAAATAAAAACCATCAGACATACATAACCTTATGTCATCTAACAATCAAGATTCTGCACATTGTAATTGTAAGCAAAAAAAAAATATTGTGAAAATGTAAGATTTTTGTTTTTTTACTAATATTTCTTGTAACTATTCTAGGTAAGTTTGAAAAAGCTTGTGTTAGCATATAGGTCACCACAATGGTCTAATAGCGGGATTCGATCCCACGACCGCTAGGTCGGTAGTCCGCACTCAAAACCATTGAGCTATTGGCGCTTCTAAATTTTACCATGACGTTTAAAAATTAATTCATAAAGTTTAATATTAGTTGGAGTCCTTAATAAATAACCATAAACATATATATTTAAAAAAAATGATAATGCTTATGCTTTAAGAAAATTAAAGTTACATATCTTTATAAAATATGACTGTTAATTTAATCGTGTTTCAAATTAAAAAAAATATCATTAAAATTCAAATCCATAGAGCAAAGTGCATAAAAAAACATACTAAGAGCAAGATAGGAAGATCTTAAAAAAAAACATATATACCTTCAAAATCATCAAACAGTGTCTCATAATGTACTTCCTTGGCTTCTCTCTTCTGTTCCTTAATCCTATCTTCCTCATCAGCCTTAGCCTTAGCTTCCCTCAGCACTTGCGACAGCACCGGCTTATCAGCCGAGTCCAGACCGAGCATGGCCCGTTTCTTGACCAGACCAGGGTCTCCATCTTGGAGTACCTCCATTGTCTTCTTACCGATTGTTTCTAGAGTATCCAATCCTCCTGCTAAGACTTTTGTACCTGGCAACATATTTATAAAGATTCATTAATAAAAATTATAGAATGTAGTTGTTTGACAAGGAAATACCAATTAAAGAAGGTACCGATAAAATTATTGAAGATTAATAATTTCATTCTGTGTAAAATCACTAGAAAACAATAGTAGCAACCCTTTTCAAATCTATTATTTAACTATAAGATGGGTTTCGAGTCAGCTTTCGCGAGTAGGCACACATGCATTCTATAAAGTAAATATTTTTAGTGCCTAAATAATTATTTGTAATTATTTTTATAAAAATGAAAATTTACAATAAGTTTTATTTTTAAAATATCAGTTCTACTGACTCTATATATTCATTGTAATTTAAGATAAATTTCATGACATTTTCATGCAACAGTATTTAAACTACTATTGTACTATGCTATTGAATTTATTTTGAAGTCTGACATAAATTAAATCTAATAATTTATATAAAAAAAAACCAACCAGTTGTCTCCACAAATTTCGTAACACCCGATAGAAGGCTTCCAAATTGAAATTGTGCTTCACTATTCTTTACTTCTTCTGTTTGATCATCTTTTGCTAGACATTTATTATCAACACTATGAGATGTCTTTCTGGCCAGTTCTTCAGGGTCTGGTGCCCCGATACTAGTTTCTAAGACTGTTGAAATCCCCTGAAAGGTAACAAATAGAATATTATGTATCATCATCATCATCAACAGCCTTTGTCTGCCCACTGTTGGACATAGGCCTTTCCCAATGCCTTCAACAGTATGCGGTCCTCCATCTTCCGCAATATGTGAATATTGTAAAATAAATGTTTATGTACTGGGTTATACTAATTGTGTACATAAGGTCATGGATGCAATCTATATAGTTTTTGTTATATACATTAAGGTAGCAAAAAGACAGCTGCCTGTTATGAATGTGTAATGTGTTGATGTTGTCATTAAGTAATTATGTACCTGTGAAACATGAGAGGTGAGGTTGGTGATGCCGGCAGTGGCACTGCTCAGTATAGAGTCCATGCCCCAACCCCAGCCCCAACCTTCGGTCTTTGTTGAAGTTGCCATAGACGTCGCTGCTAAGCCTTCTGTCACTTCTTGTACAATCTTATTTGGCTGTTTGTTTATTTCTACCTTTAATTTAGAAGAATAATTGTGGGTGTTAAAAAGAATAATTATAAGTGATCACTATTTGGTTTTTATTTTTCCAGTCCAGTGATCAAATACAATGTTCATTTATAACTGGAAATATGTACACCACACATGAATACATTGTTTGATTTTCATTAGTTTTTTTTTAATTATTACAATTTTGTTAATTTACTAATATTTTTGTGACCATTCCTGATAAGCGTGAGCTTATGTTAAGAAATGGTCCAAGACAATGATGAATGGTGGCATTCGAATCCACAACCTCTAGATCGGTAGTCCGTACCAGTAAGCAATAGATCTTTCAAGTTCAAGTACATAATCAGAAAAAAAAATCATAAAATCCATTCCTATTATTTTTTTTGAGTTACATTATGGGGTTCTCTAGGTTAACCTTTATTCCTAATATGTGACAAGTAGTGGGTTCTTAACAATCATAATGTAATTTTATATTACCTTGTCAGTTTTGGGTATATCAGTATCCCCCCAATCGTCAAAATCAGTCCATCCTGAGTCATTACCAACTTCTTTATTGGCACTAGTTGCGTTTCCGACATCTGGTTGTTTTGTTGTAATATTTGATTTTGGTACTGAAGATTCTTTTCCAGGGATAACTTTTGTTGTGATCTCCGAGCCTTCGTCAATGTCAAAATCATCCCAACCATCTGTTGTTTCATCCTGCGTAAATAGAATACAATATTGATATAGACAAAAAACACGTTCATTAAAGAACGCAATACGAGGAAAGGGCAATAGAAGCAATATTTTGAACAACATGTGAAACGGCTTACAACTTTTTTAGGCTCTGAATACGTTTTTGATTGGCCTTTCCTAATTTCATGATCTGATTCTAAATTATCGCTATAATTTGACGAAGATAATCGCTTTTTTCTCTCCTTCTTCTGTGGGCTGCTTTGACCTTCATCAGCACTCTCAAAATCATCACTATCACTGGCAGGCATGATGAATTTTTTTAACGACCAAATTAATTATTAAAGCCTACAAAACTTTAAAAATCCACTACGTGTTGCAAAGTTTTTGTAATTTTTGACAGATCGTCTCATTTTGGCACATATCTGTCAAAATGATTGAACCGACAATTGCGTTCCGTTTTTTACGAATGTTTTTATTATTCTGGCTGAATCTAAATGGACATAGTCTTTATTGTAAAAAAAAAAGTGTATGTACAATTTATGAACTAATTAATTTTCTATTAAATCAATGAGATACTTAGATTAACGATGTTTAGAGCAACCGAAACCTACGAACATGTTTGTGTAAACGTATAAATGAATCTAAAGAGGAATTAGTTCGCCAGAATCGCTCCAAATGGGAAGCCAGAACCCTTGCCTACCTTTTTGGTTTACGAATTTTCTAACGGGAATGGTAACATCAATTCATTAGATAAAGCAGGGTATAAAAGTATGGAGGTGTAATCAGAATTTAAAGAATATCATAGTACATGTGTGTAATGTTTACTTAACATTTGCTTTTAAAATTAGGTTATTTTTTGTAAATAAAAGAATGTTTTACAAGGAAAAAATTATGCGTAATTACATTTGGCCCTGAACTATCATTCGCTTTCATCTGATCATACCTACTTAAAACATTATAGGAAATACCTGCCATCCGTGTATTTTCCAAGTAAACCGGTCAAGTCATTATTTTTTGCGTCGATGTTTGAATGAACTCAAAAAAGATAAATGTAGTAAATGTAGATAAGAAATAGCGGTTCGGAGATTTGAAATACATTAAAATCGTGGACCGATTGCATATAGCAGATTATTTAGAGATTAGTAATGTCCTTTTTATGGCTCAAAATCTGAACTTTTATAATTTTTCCTATGATCAATTTACTCTGTGGGCGATTTTCGTTGTCCAAATGGTCTAAATTGATCTATCAATCATTTCATTGATAATGAAATCAAAAACATCAATGTGATTGTATGTTACTGTTTAAGTTTCTTCTTTTAATCTTATTAGAATTAACAATAACATAGGTATTGTGATAATATACTTACTATGTATTTCTATTATGTATACGATAAAGACAATTCACACTTATTACAATGTGATCGTCTGTTTTACAAACTTTAATATGTATAATAAATATAGAGCATTGAAGTAACATAATCTTACATAATTAGATAAATATAATTAAAAGCAAATGTAGTAGATAAGGCGCATAAAATTGACATAAAGTTGATTCCAGCGCAGCTATCCTATCCTATGCAGTGTTATTCAGTACGCTGTATGTCTATAATTCGTGTGTTGTCTCATACATACGCGCTGGAATGCGGTCCACACATATCTGTCTGAGTACGTAGGTACATGCGACGGAATCGTAAATAAATTGAATGGATAGGTACCTACATTTCGCGTTCACTGTTGCTTGGCTCGGTTTCGTAGTTCGCACTGTGAACTGTAGGCATCCGTCGGCGGTTCGGCGTGTTTGCCAGGCCACGGTATGTAATGTAAACATTGTGGTCAAGAGGAATGCATTTAGACGGTAGGTGCTGGTAGTGAATATTATCATGAGCGGTGATAACGTGGCGATGGGCGCCCGCGGCTCAGTCGGCGACGCGGGCTCGCGTGGTGCGGTCGCGTACTTTGTACGTATCGACGGGAAAGTGACGTGCGGAACTGTTCGCGCTCGCGTACGCGCCGCATTCCATCGTGGGGGCCCTTCGCCGCCATTGGCCGATCCCGCGTGACGTCACACCTCGTAATGAGGTATTCAACATGGCCGTGTAGCTAGTTCGCGAGTGTGCTTCGTTATTCGTTTGAATGGATTTAATCAGTGAAATATGCCAAGGAGACGAAACGGTGAGATACCCTTGCCCGACGGATGGGATTATGCGAGGGACTTTGATGGAAAGTTATATTTCATCGACCACAACAGTAGAAAAACGACGTGGATCGACCCGCGAGACAGGTAAGTTTTCCGAAGAGAAGTGTTAACCCGTAAGAGCCCCATGTCAAAACTTCACATTCCAATGCGATTTCCTGAGTTTTCTGATTGAATTTATTGTTTGCGATTATTTAGGTTGTGGCTACTAGTGTTATTTTAAGTATAGCTTGAGCCGTACGTGATAAGAACGGTTTCTAAATAGAAAAAATAGTGAAAAACAAACTGATCGTTCGCCGCGACGCAGCTGCTATCTGTCGGAAAGCACGCGCAACAGTCTCGATTTCACACGACATTCCACAATTGACTAACAACAACTGACCTAAACACAAATTATGGTTATCATTTTTATCCTTCAACGTATACAACTCTCATATTAACATGAGATCTCTTTCGAATTGTGTTGGAAAGCGTTCGAATGTGGCTCGGTAACAGGTTAATATAAATAGTGTTTGCGATCTAGATGCTAAAATACAGTTCAGTTTGTAGTGATCGGGACATGTTTAGATTTAGACGGTCGCCTTTGGTGCGGTGCGGCGCTTACAGTGCGATGCGTGGAGAGCGGGTTGGAAGATGGAATGCACCGCATAGGCAAGCTGTTCGAAGTGAATGACAGGCCGTAGAATGCGGCCCGGGCCCGCGGCGATGGTCGCGCCTTTCTAAAGCGGCGCGAACCCCCTCGCCTCTCCCGCACCCCTGCGTCGCCGCCACATCGAATTGCAGGTGCTCCGAGCTCGACACATCCCCATTAAATACCGATCATGTCTAGCCATATCTATTTGCCATAGTTAAGACGCGGCACCTGCGACATTGTTTTAAAAAGTTAACCTTCAAAGCTGGCCACCTGCAGCTCGAAATGTACTGTGACCGTTAAACATGCTAAACAGACCCCGTATCACTCGCATGTAGGAATTAATCACCTCGCTCGGCGCACAGTCGCCAAAATAACAAAAATATTTCAATGGAAAGGTTAGTGAATGTCCAATCATATTTTAAGCGGTCGTAAAATTAAGTTGCTAAAATTGTAATGTATCAATATGTAGTCGTAACCTTGCGTGATTGTAGGCGACTGTTTTAGCGGAATTTAACGAAAATAACGTGCTGTATGTTTCAAATTAAAGTCTTTATTCTATAGTCATTCGTACAGGTCTTTCTGTGATATCGAATAGCCAAGAAGGCAATGATATCGGTTGGTGCATTGACACTGCAATATCATTGGTCACTGACACAGGAAACATAAATTTAACATTTTTATTGTATCTTTTGGTACGGCAATGTATGCTGTTATGCGGTAAAATGGCGACATGGTATGCGAAAGTAATTTGCATATTGCTTAAGAAACTAGAAGTGAAGAGATCAGGTAGAGGATATACGATGGAACAAAACAAAATGGGATGTTCACAATTCAAGAAGGAATTTAACAGGAGAGGACATTTCGAAAGTAATCTAAGAGAATACGTGAAACTCTTGTATAAACATTATAAATCGTTTGTAACAATGTTTTTTGTATCAGAAGTGGCCTAGAGCGTGGATGTCATGTTAAATCGTCAGCGCAAAACTCGCACACAATAAAGCGCAACAAAGCCAATTTATTAACGCTAAAAATAACCCGCCCATGTCTCTGACGCTTACTTTATTAACCTTATACAGTGTAACTAACTTCATTACTTTAAAATTATGAAATTTATTCAATTAGAGACAACTTTTAAACACTTCCTATACGTGAATGTATGAACGTGGAATAGGTGGAACTATCTCCTACCCTTCTCACAATCGTGTTTACGTTGTTTTTTATGCAAGTTTATAACTGAATTAAACAAAAAAAAAACAATTGAAGTTCATTCCGAAATATTGGGATGTGTTAAATATGAAAATTCCAAATGTAAATTTTTTTAAATGTATTTTGTTAATATAAATTGTATTAGAGTATTTGTGCTAGGTTCGTCGGAGAGATTGCATTGAGGACGGTTTGTACAAGGTAATAAATAGCATCCACGCTTCCAGTAACGAGATATCGCTGGCTAATAGGGATTGCGGTATTCGCGGGTCGCTGAAGCCGGTAGTACATAAAAAGAGTTGAAAGATAAAATGCCAACGGCAAAAACACGAACGCAGCGGGCGATTAACGAAGTATCGTAAATTGAAGAAGAAGTTATTGGTCTCGTTACTTTGTGGATGAGACAATGATGTGAGATCAAGTTGACAATACGGAAATTAATTACGTCGTCACGTAACTTCAATTGAATGATTCGATTAAACGTTGAAATGATACGTGTGTTGGAGAAAAGTGTGAACTACCACGAACATAGCTGCGAACGTAACATTGGCTAACTTCTTTCCTAAGACATCCATCTATGATAAGAGAGAAAGAAGTTTTTATATCTCATTTTTACTTTAAACATAGCAAATTTGCTCATCTGGTCACGAATGGCAGTTAATAATTTTAAAAGGAAATATAAATTACAAAGGCAATTCGAACATAACTGTACCAAATAATCCATATGTAACGGTATATTAAAAAAAAAACAAATTCAAATAATGCCGTGGGAATAGCATCTAAGAGCTAAAGTTAACTTAACGTATCTCGCTACCAAGGGTATGTTATTACCTTTAATTGTAAGTTTGCCAGAGAATAGACAAGACAATGTACAAAAAATCATCATATCTTTTTCTTTTCTGAACCACTTATCTATTTCTGGCCAATGTGACTCACTGAAAATTATTGATATTCTGGATAACACGAACCAAAGTGTTATCCACGATTTGTAACCACAACGTAACAAATTCGACTACAAAGGTCGAAAACAAAAAGTATGAATGCATTGTATGATAGTACGCTTAAGAAGGGAGGGAAATCAAATATACTGATAAAGATGTATTGAAGAGATACATACTATGTTGAGCCTCATGAAAATGGCAGAGGTAAATTCAAGTTTAAAATGTTTGCATTTAATTTTAATATCCGTATATGTTTGTTAATTTACTAACATTTCTTGTAATCATTCCTAGTTCTTGAAAAAGCTTTTGTTAATATGTGGTTCACGACGATAGTCGAACGGTAGATTTGAAGCCGCGACAGCTAGGTAATTAGTCCGTACCCTTAACCATTAGACTATTGGATATTCAATAGCATTTGTTTGATATTAACGATATGGGGAAGCTGTAATTACTTTTTGTTACAACTACGTTTGTGCGTATTACAAAGTCTGGTTCCTTGTTTATTAAATAAATATGCAATCGAGTCGTCTTCCCAAGATTGTGAAATCCAAGTATGTGTAAAGAGCAGTAGACACTTCCCACGCACAACGTTACTTGATGCGTAACGCTAAAGGGCTGCATTTTACAACGTTTGTTGACTTCTAAAGGAATCCAGTTGCGTTTGTAATGTGAATTAATTGTCACATACAATAATAAATTTAACAATTTTACTACGCAGTTCTTGCACATACTTGAATATATTCCGACTTTAAACGCTTCGTGTTTTGATAGTTCTTTTATAGTACTATCGATGTATTTATTCAAAGGAAATATTTTATGGACTATATCTATTGAATTTGTTTATAAAACTGTATAAAAAACCGATATATTTGTCGATACGCGAACCAATTCATTTACGCGACTTGTATATAAAGAATATTGTTGAAGAGACGTTTGATTGGTGTGATTTTAAAAGCAGCTAGGGTTTGCCTCTTCCACCCGCATGCCTACGTGCTCCACTATACGTAAAATTGTGTTTTACCCAGCCACTCATACGATGTTCCGAGTCCTTAAGATATATGGCATGCTTTATAACATTATCTTGTTATCGTGAATTTTTACTAGTGTGACAACTATATGGAAAATATTGTTGAAATACCTTAGTATGATAAATGTACAGTAAGGGTCTCTAGTAGTGACTAATTAACTAAGTGCACCAGTAAATCTTACAAAATAGCTCTAAGCAATGAGTTTCCGTTCCAAAGTGAATACGCAGTAAGCGAGCTCAGGGCGCGGTTTGAGGCGAAATATCGTCTAACATTGTTTACTGTGCGCATTCCTCTCAGATAAAGCTGGCCTTGACGATCGCGCCCAGACGAGCGACTTGTGTCCATTTATTTTGATTCCAATGCTAATCAATGTGCCGTATTGTTTGTATTCGACGTAAAATCGATTTAAAATTTAACGATCGGTCATTAAGTATTCGGACGATGTACTCGCTCGACTGATTTATCGATTTTTAAATCTATTTGGATCTTGTCCGATGCGGGTGTACATTGAAAACATTTAAATATAGTACAGATAGCTTTTAAACATTGACACTGAATATTGATTTAAAATATATTAGAGAAAGTAAAGATTTATCATCGTTGTTTTAAGCACTATGCTTGCTCTATATCTTGAATTAAATTAAAAATAAAACACGAATCTAGACCGAGTATGATCCTATGACCGGAGGAATATGACGAATCCAATTACTACTGAAACAGACAACTGATAAATATAATAAAATCAAATGCCATTCATAGCAGCTATTTCGTTTTTTTTCCGTTCACAGTTATTTTGAAATAAGATAATTTGTAACTGATACTTACGCTAAAAAATGTATAAAAATATATTGGAATTGACGAGTTCGTACGTTTGTCTATGGTGAAAATATTTCGCGTTTGAATTGAGATGAAATATAATCTAAAATACATTAAACGTGTACAGATGTAGTGTGACATTATTTTCCTTCGAGAAAACTCGGATCTTTATCAGAATACGACAACACCCGAACTGTCAATGAATGATCGTTATAAACGAGTGATAATTTCATATTCATTAATATGGAATTTTATTGTTTAGTGTCAAATGTCAAAATGAATAATGTCATTCTCTAAGATGGTACTGAAGCTTAAGAGAGCAAGATGCATACGAACTTTTCCGAAAAATCACGAAGGAAAAATCTTTTCTCACTATATGTATAGCACACATTATCTATGCGCTGATAACGAGCCTTGTTATTAATCGAGAGTTACATTCCAGCGTTATCTATTCGCCGTCATATTTATTGTTTACTCATACGTTAATGTGTTTTTATTGCCCGAGTTATTTTCGTCGCGTCGTTTCATTTTACAGTTGTATGCTTATTACGTTTATAGTTTTTCGTGAATTGTTAAGATGCAGTTTTTACTATAAGGAACAAATAGGTATATTTTATTACTAAAACATAAGTGTGTTTTTTTGTATTACGTAATCCGAAATCTATGCTGTATTATTCGCACCGTTTGTAATGTGTACATATGAAATTTAGTTTATTAATAGAACTGTTTTTTTTTCCTACATGCTTAGATAAATTCTTGGGACGGTCAAGTGATAGACGCCCAGTTTGCCGTCCCAGGTATCGCTGGATAAAATAGGTGGAGAAGGATTTAAGAGAGCTGTAAGTCTAGGACTGGGAGGTGGCGCGTGATCGAGTTAGATGGAGACTTTTGTTGTCGGAGGCCAAGACACATTTTGGGTCGCTACGTTAAATAAACTTTTATTTTAGAGAATAAATGCTTAGTAAACTTTTAGTTGGACAGTGGGCAGACAAGGGTTGTTGATAATGATGATGATGAAACTTTTAGTTTGATGATATCGTATTCTTGTTGTTATGTACGTATAAATATAATGTTGCAAAATATGGTGTGTCGACATAGCGGTGTTCGGTATGGCGGGCAGAATGTCTGCGTGATTAGTATTGCCGAATATGGCACGTTGATGAATAGTACGACTATGGCATGCGGCGAGCGGCTAGCGGCTAGCGGCGAGCGGCTAGCGGGAGATGGCTTGCGCGTAATACAAGTTATGACCGCGATTCTGCTCATAGTTAAAATATACCCTTCAAATAAATATACACCAGTATATACTTTATGGTTTAATACCGAGAAACACAAAATAAATAAAATACTTACGAATTTTCTAATTAAGGTACAGTGCCATCTATTGGTTGTTATTTTCATTAAATTTATAATTGTTTATTTGAAATATTAGAATGAATTTGTTAAAAAAGCATTAGTTACTAATCGTTATCTTGCGGATTCAACTGGCACGAAATCTGTGTCATATAGAGATTAGTGAGATTTAAGTGGTGACAATGACAACCTTGTTTTTACAGAAATAGTTATTCAAATCTGTGCCGTGGTTACATGTTACAGTTTACTCTTTATGTAATAGTTTAGTTATTGATTTAATTAGATTGATAATATTTCTACAATAAGGTACCTATATGCTCTTATTAGTTTAGTGTGCACAAAATATAGTTACATCTATCTAAGATATTTACGTATGATATAAATGTTTTAAAATATACACATACATGTGACGAGTACGTGCACATTTGGAACTAAACAGGCACCTTGTTAATTTGCATAAGATTGATCGGACGGCGGCCAGACGGCGACTGCGGAATGCTGAATACTTAACAGATCTCTTTATATTTAAAGGTTTATATAAAAATGTGCGATGCAAATCCGCTAGGCGACGGCCACCGTTTACCGCTACTCGACTTGAAAACGTCTAATAAAAATTAATTTTGTTATTAACAACCTCTTTGGTTGGCGATTAAATGATAAAGAATGTAAATGCACGCCCGTTTTATCCAGTATCCGGTATGAAGGGTTACATTTTCTTATCCTACTTCCTTAAATGTTTTCTGTAACTGATTTCAAACAAGAGAAGAGAAATAAGCACAGAGATTCATTAGCATGACAAAAAATTAAAAAGGTCTCTGTTGCAAAACATGTTATGGGTTTAAGAGGAAACAACAGGTGAAGGTTCCTAATTCGTCTGTATGTTTTTTCACGTTTTCCAAATTGTAGTTTTTGTACTCCATTTTGCGAATCCATCTTACAATTCTTCCATAATTTAATAATTACTATCTTTATTATAGTCATATAGTAATTTAAACTATTAAAACTTTCGTGAGACATTTCAGTATACTACTTATAAAACGGCTTAACTCACGTGTAAATCTGTACCGACACCGATTGATACGTGAAGCAGTTTTATAAGTCATATAGTAATTTCATAAATGAAAACTTAAACTATTTTTTGAATTATCAAATTTCAAAAAAATTATCAAATTGAAGTTGATAAATGTAGAGTCCTGCATTATCGGTGTCGGGACAGGACCAATGCAAATCCACTGAGATAACAAGTCTATATTCAATCTTAGTATAATTTTTCTTACATCGATGTCCTATCTGTTGTTCATAATAGTAATTAATCGAATACTAAATTTTATTTCCGAGAACTTTTTGTGTTGCATAATTAACCCCAATGACGCAGTGCTCTAAAAATATAGAAATTAATTATACTAAAAATGAGAACTCGTTTCACTTAACGAATATAGCTTCGTGTGATTTTAGCAAAACCGTTAACGCTGGTCACTGACTAATATTAAAAATTTCATTTACATTTAGACCTAAAGAAATAATAACTTCAGAAAACTCGGGAACTATCTTGCTGTATCATTTTATATTTTTCTCGTACTAAACTTCAATTTAAGTAAGTTATCAAGTTCTTGAATGTTGGGAAAGGCCTATGTCCAACAGTGGGCAGACAAACACTGTTGTTGATGATGATGATGATGATCAAGTTCTTTACAATTAACAGACACATACCAAAGTTTATATTAAAGGATACATACAAATATTTATCAATACGACTTAGGGTCCTTCAAGAAGCGAGCATACCTCTTTCTCAAAGACTGGCAACGCATCTGTTCTTCTAGTATTGTGGATGTCTGGGCGTCAATCATCAACTTCGTGATTCCGCCGCTCATTTAAAAAAATAATTGAGAGCATTTTGTGATTACAACACTAAATGTAACTATATGTAAAAATTGTAAACTTTTTAAACTCGTTACACGCGCATAAATCAAAAATCAACTTCTTTTGTACACGTTATATTTTGGTGTTTGATTTATAATGTATGATGTCTAGTATCAAAAAGGCTTAAGTCCGCAAATCCTTGATAATGTAACGACAGGCGCAGCCGGCGTGGGCGAACCATGCGTCCATTACAACGCATACATACACGAAATCGTACCTTATGTTCTAGGAAACAGAATACAAAATACAAACATCGTAGAAATGCTAGAACGTAACCGTTGCGGAATGCAAACCAACCACCTGTAGAACTGATCATTCGATAGACATTGTCCAAGTTAAATTTTATATACTTACACTTTTTGTCTTAATGTAGTTGACAGAGATACGGATGGATCGTTTTTAATTTAAAATGCGTCATATATGTTAGAATGGTATCGAATTCTAAATATGCAGTTACAATTTTAAATAATTTATTTAGTGTAAAATATGAAAACTAGTGTTTATAGGTCGAAGTAAGGCGATCTCTCGCAATGTAATTTGAAATTTAAAACCTTTGATGTCACGTTGACACTTCATAACCATTATAATTTGAACCATGTTATTTTACTTATTACAACGTAATACAGTAACAAAAATGTTTCTAGAATAGTTCATGTTAACTTGTTTTGGATTAGAATTCAAAGTAAAATATTTATATCAATTTAGTGATATTCTGGTTCTGTTTGTTTTAGTGTGGGTTCGCATTTCTGAATCGTCTAACATATTGCTACTTATCTCTCCTATAAAGTGGACATAATGTTTTTGTAGAATTGTTTTGGGCAATGAAAACTCACGGTTACCTAAGTACAATCATCTTTGAATCGACAATCGTCGTTCATACCCAAACAGAGTTCTGTTTATTATTCGATGTCGCGTTTAGACCGGAAAGTAAGGTTAAAACACGGTCCATACAAGACAATATCAATGCTATCCAATGGAGAACGAATGAATGGGACGCGACTCACTTCTGCGAAACATTGTTGACCACCGAATACCGCGGCCATTGTTTCGTCAATGGATTCAGTGAGCCGGCTGAGAAAAAACTTCCTGCTTGCACCCGTCTCACGGCCATCTCGATCGATTGAAGCGATTCGATTTTGTAATTGATAAATTAAATTAAATACTTTTGAGCACAAAAAAAAGTATTTAATTTTCCATTACTTCTTTCTTTATACCTTGATAATCTTCTCGGAAATATTTTACTTTGGATTTCCACTATCAAAACTGTTTAGAAAAGGGAGATAACAATAGGTATTCAACAAATACAGTTATTTTATTATTAGAGTAAAAGGCGTGCTAGCCGTAAGTTTTTTATTTATGAGAAGGGGGTAAACGAGGTTCACGAGGCGATCGTCGACGGCCAGACATCCGCAACACTAGAGGAGCAGATGCGTTGCCTTTAAGAAAGAAATACGCTCGCTTCTTGAAGGCGTTGCTGGAGACTGGCTTTTACAATGAATAAGAAATAAAATCGTATCTAATGATATTATAAACTAGAGCAGTACTTTTATTAATCTACGAGCCATTATTTGTATGCAAATTGTATATTCCAAGTAGCGGTTCTCAGACAATGACTTAATCAAGCGACCGCTCATTTATCAAAGTGAACAAAAATGTTTTATTATAGCGTCTTTGTTAATTTTGTTATG
This sequence comes from Papilio gigon, assembly GCA_027563995.1. Taxonomy (NCBI): domain Eukaryota; kingdom Metazoa; phylum Arthropoda; class Insecta; order Lepidoptera; family Papilionidae; genus Papilio; species Papilio gigon. Next base: position 1,333,972 of record JAODUI010000015.1, on the reverse strand, counting down.
GCCGGCGTCGGCGCCGCAACATGTGTTGTCTTGGAACAATTGATAATAATATATTGCAGTTTGTACTTTGTCTTACCACTGTTATATAATAAATGGAGATTTTATTATGATTACGATTAACAACTTCGAACATTTTATGAACAATTACATGAATAAAATTAAATCTATGATTACTGTGGGCGTCGATTATCTCTTACATGCCGCTCGTAACCCCGTCCTAAAACAAAGTACTAGAAGTTTGTTTAAAAGATGTCAGAAATGCATAAAAAGTTACCGCATCCGCTGAAACACGTGACCGTAAAAATATAACCTTTATGTGTAACACATACACTTTTTTATATAGTCGTGTAAATTTTCATATTAGTCATGGAATTTTAAAAAGGCAGTGTTACGAGGGTCAAATTGCATGGACTAATGTAATACAATACTTTTTCCATCAAAGTAAACGAATCACAATCTATGTAGATTGAAAATATGTTAACAACCATTATAATTTGAAGCGACAAAAGCATTAGGCTTTTTTAATTAAGGGACGACGGATCTAGCGGTCGTGGGTTCGAATCGTACCTTTCAACCATATTCTAGCACAAGCTTTTTCAAGCTTACTTAGAGTATTAGTAAATTAACAAAACTAGAATAATATTTTAACCTCTAAAAAAAGTACTTAAGGATTAAACAGTCTAATGGAAGGCTCATATTCAATCTAGACAAAAGAACGACCTTAGTGGACATTAAACGACTCTGAGAGTAGCAGTTGTGATTTTCGTAACCTAGTTGTTTACTGGTTCAATATAATAGGGCTGCATTGACCGTAACTTAGTATTGAGTCGTTGCTTGTGACAAAGGAGGTTGGTATGCGGTGAATCAGACGGAATTCCGACGTATGTAATGTTTGTATGGTCCTGTCCATCATTTGTACTAAGTATTTGTTACTGTGCTTTAAATTTTAGTCACACTATATAGTTACTGTGAAATAATTTTAATATAAATACCCTAAAGTACGCGATTCGGAGCACAAAAGTAAGAAAAAATTGGCCGCTGGCCTTTTGTTGAGTGAATTCCCTCGGTATTATCATTTGCAATACAAAATGTTATTTCGATAATCGATTGTATGGCGTCAAACATGTATGAATTCCATCTATAAATTTCATATACGTATATCATCATATATACGTCCCCACTGAAGGGCTCGGAGCCTATCGTATCATTAGAGGTGATTAGGCCATAGCCAACCACGCGTATAACATTATATGCCAGATTTCTTTATTTCAAAAAAATTACAAAATAATTAATAAAGTCAAATACTATAATTACTGCCATATACGGATTTTGACGTTCCTCTCTTTAGTTTAGAAGTTGAATTGAAACCAAATAATATATATATTTTATAACCTAGCATTTTAAACTTAAACCATTTTTAAACTGTTTTGGTGTTATTCCATTTGAGTTCCGTGGAGAATATTTAGTGATAGTCGTTTGTTTTTTTATCAATTGATTTGCTAGAAAATGTTTCGTCAGTTCGCAGTGATTTAGTATACGTGTTGATTCCGTCGCATATATCGCGAGACCTTGGCGGGCTGGTGACGCGCCTCAGCCGCATGCTGTCGGCACTCGCCTGCGGAATGTCGTTTGTCAATGATCGAATGACGTGACGTCAGTGTCACATCACTTGTACAGTGTAGAGGCCGGGCGAAATTAAAAACATCCATGTCTATCTTTGGAAGAATTATTGACGATATATACATGGGATTACAGACAAAATGTACCCAATTCGATACAATGTATGGATGCAATGTTACATATTCTGTTCATTAGTACGTGTGTGTCTTGATTTATTATATTAATAGTATAAAACTTCACAAATATTAAATTAAATATACTTTATCTGTAATTATTTCGACAGTATAAAACTCCATAATCTGAGAGTCATTTTGTTAATAATTCAAATATTTATGAAATCTTTTATTTTACATATTTCCATGTATTTTGCGTATTAATTAGTTCTCAGATAGTTGTCTCACAATATTACGTATGGATATTTATGTAGTTTTTTTTTGTTTTATTCTT
>JAODUI010000015.1:1316854-1329229 GCA_027563995.1 Papilio gigon | reverse complement strand
GTATTAATTAGTTCTCAGATAGTTGTCTCACAATATTACGTATGGATATTTATGTAGTTTTTTTTTGTTTTATTCTTAGAAGTGTTATTTGATTATGGCGCGATCGTTTCGTGTAAGCGATTTGGAATGCGAGAGGAAACTGCGTTGACCCCTAACGTCGCGTTTCCTTTTTCGGCCATCCAATCCGAGACGGTTCATACTCTTTGTTTAAAACTCGCACGGAATACGCGCCTCTGTAATGAGCTGAATGACATCACTCTAGTATTTAAAATCTAGATAAACGTGTTAAAGAATTGATTTAATGTTCTTTTTGAAAATAATGGGTTTGGAAACCTCTATCTAGAAATCCTCTCAATTAGGTCGTGGTGAATTATTAGTTAGGAGTAGATAGGTTTATAAGTATTTTATAGTGGCGATCTAAGGGAGAGGCATACGCCCAGCTGATAGCTGATGTGATGACGATATTTAGATACTTCTTAAAGTATTTTTTAAAAGAAATCTTTTGGTTATACGTTTCGTGTATTGCAAGGAGAGCATATAGAATCCGGAGGGAATGCATCAAACGGGTTGCCGGGATTAAAATATTTGCCCGTCGTTATATTTATAGAGCGTCGGTGTTCGTGCGCTGTGTGAGACTGCGTGGCACCGAACACATTGTAACCCGGGATTTGGCAATCGGTCTTTTGAAACGGCCGGCCACATTGCTACGATATAGTTTGCGTAATTTCAACTTTATCGATATAAATTCTTTGGAATTATTAAGCAATTAAACATATATTAGATAATATCGTATCGAATGTACTCATCAATAGTCGAATTCAATAGAAATGAGTAATTACAACAAACCAATTTCAACTCTATAACGCTATAATCACAGACATACATCTGTTACGACTAAGTTGTATGTATGCTCGTTAGTGAATATCCACGGTTATAAACACTTTCAATGTCACATTTGAGCATACCCTTAAGTAATTAAGTAATACCTTAAACGTCATAAAATGCAAGGAATAAGTAATGGAAGACGGGTAGTAAGTATAACATCTATTTGCGGCTACCGAAGAGCGTTGCCCGCCCCGTGCTACTTTACAATAATTCTGTAACATATTGCAAGTTCCTTTTGATATCTTTGAAAAGTAATTATATCGTTCAAATATCTGGTACATGAAGTCGGCATCGTACGCCGATCGCCGAGTTTGTAATTTGCCTAGACAAATTAAAGACTCAAATTCATATCATTCAATCACGAATTCAGTGACGAATTAACTAACTTTGGAGATGATGCTATGTCTCAAAGTGCCATCTTCTTTTGAAGGTAGGTAATTACTAGGGCTACTTGCACACTTGAAACCATTGTTGTAAAGAGCAGGTACTCTTTCCGAACCACTGACAAAGTTTTTTGAGCTAGGATATTCTGTGATTATGTTTAAAATTAGAATAAAAGTGGAAGGACCCTTCTACCATCTTTGAAGTGTTTGCTGTAAATTTGATCAATGTCACTACTGGAATTTATGATTAAAACTGTTGTAATTTAATTAAGTAATGACAGCAATATAAAACTTTGTCACCAATACGTACACAGGCGAGTTAGTAGTGTGCGTGTTTTGTATATGTGTGTGTGACTAGGGATTCCGTGACACGGGTCACCGTTTCCGAGAACTCGACTCGTCTTGACGTCCCGCTGACAGGACTGGTTTTGCCGTTCAGTTGCCGCGGTAACATTGTAACATGCGACCCTCTCGCTCGCACCTGGAGCGCGCATCGCTCCGTCTCGCTCCCCCGGTATGCATTGGATGCGCACACGCACGCGTCCTCTATCCCTAGGGTTGTCATCTTTATTTTTTTTAATCTTAATCTCAAAACGCGTTAATTTAACAATTTGCCGTAGAATTGGGTTAAATTCATCAATTAAGTATTCAATTTTGGTTTAACTTTAGCGAGAATTTCGTTGTAAAAGTCTGGACCACATAACGCAAAGATTCCATACTGAATATAAAAATAAGTTACAATGTTAAATTACGTACATTTGATCCTAGCATATTGCTTCCTAGGGTTTTCATAGGGATAGAGTCCGGCGTTCATGTTTTGAATATCTTATAGTCAGACTACTGCACTAAGAATTTTAAGGATTGTTTAATAATGCCAATAGTATTTGTCATCATTAAGAGATTGCTTGAGTAACCATTAAACCAATTAGTATATTAATTTTATATTTCACAAATACAGTATAGCTAGTGCACATTATTTAAGTTGGTAACCCTATCTATCCCCTCACCTCGATAGCAGCGATCGTGCCCTGGAATGGACGCCGCGCTTTCGGTAGTTCGGTAGGAGTTACAATTTCCATTGAAGATCGACACTCAGTATGGTAACGTTTTATATATGTCAACTGGAATTTATCACCAAGTCGAGCCTTCTTTACTGTAGACGAGTATGTTTGTACGGTTGCAATAAATGACATACTAAAGAATTTGGTATCAAGATCGATGGACAAGACCTTTCTTATTATTTATTTTGTGTTATTTGTATAAATTATAGACCAGTTTTGTAATACAGTATATTTTAAAAATTTAATCTATCGTGGTAGTAGAAACGGTGAAGTTTAACTATATATACAGTAGTATGTAGGCATGTAATTGTTTCTAACAGTCAGTTCTAGTGAGTCGCATGCGCACACTGCGACACGAAAGTACTCAATTAAACGATTCTTATTTAATAATTGACTTCCATCGTATAAACGCCGGGTTAAGTCGCGGACACCGTTAAGTGGGATGTGCGAGAGCATGCTTCGACTGTGGGGTGGACAGATATAAACGATCTATGTACTATATTTACAAATAAACTGCATGAACCTGTGTCACGTTGTGACGTAGACGTAGAGCAATGGCTCTCAAATCAGTATTCGTATTTTGGCAATAAAAATATTGTATTTGTTTCAGATACACAAAGCCCCAGTCGTTCGCGGACTGTATCGGCAATGAGCTGCCGCTGGGCTGGGAGGAGGCCTACGACCCTCAGATTGGGTCCTACTACATCAACCATCTCAATCGTATGTATATTTATATGTAATAACAGTGGTTACTCGAGACTTTTTCAGCCTAGAATTGAAGAAATACTACTTTAATACTCGTGCGTACTCTATCTCCAAAAGGCCAGTGCAAATCGGTTCAGCCATTTCCCGGAGCAAACGCGGATATACTATGAAAATACACTTTTATCATCTGTTTGTACTGCCGAAAGACATTTAAAAACTGAGGTCGCATGTGCAGGTTTTTGGAATGGAAACGTACGACTTGCGCCTTTGGTTTTGATGACATTTTGGAAACACATTGCCAAATTTACAAACAATCTAACTTATGACGTAAAACTTGGCGGTTTCAATAAGAAGGAAATAGAGTCAAAAACAAAAAAAAAACTCCAGGGACGCAATGTAATTTAATGTTCGCCACAATCGCTTTGTGTTTACATTCCTTTCTAATAATAACTTTCACTGATTAGTTCAATTGTGGGCTATTAATAGTCCACGAGTCCATATCCTAAGGTTTGTCAATGCAGTAATATAACGAACTTTGCTTTTAAAGTTGTTTAGGTAGAGCTTTAAAGCTTTTTAATTCCACAATACGTGGCATTTATTTTTATTAATTGAAACTTTTAAAAATAAACTCGACTTTTCATAAGAAAATTGTTGTACGTTGCGCATATAAATGTGGTAAACTGTAGAGAATAGCTTTGTGTTGGAAATGCATTGACTTTTATTTATGCTAGCTAGATTCAACATGGCGGGTGTAAAATGTTCCTCGCGGGGGGCGTATGAAGGACTTCAATGCTTTAGTTATAAACCATATGAATTATGTAAGAGCTTGATTCATGTCTAGCTGCCAGAATGCCTAGGTATCCTACGGTGAATATTTTGTAATCCTTGATGCCATCGAGATAGATGCCGCAAGTGTCGATTGTCGGCCTATAGATGGCGCTACTTGTACCATTTTGAATACAGATTTGTCGTTGCTAGACTACGTGGGTAGGACGTCTAATGATTGCATCTCTTATAATGTTTTTTACTTGAAATATTGCTTTATTTTATACTGAAGGACACGTTTGATATCTTATACGAATGCTTAGTCACGTACTAAATGATGACTTAAATATTTTTGATTATAAGCAACTATTTATTAGAAGATACTGGCATTTTATAAACTTTATGTAGAAAATAAAAAAAAAATAACAAAAATATGATTGTATCCCTAATTCGGTTTTGTTTATTATTGTTCGGTAACATAAATGCCGGCAAAGACCTCGTCGTCTAAAAAGGTACATAAAAATAAATCAACCTTTAATTTTTATGACCTTTTCAATTTAAACGATTATTGGAACATATTTCCGAATCATTAATGCAATTAAAATGTAACTTTAACGATCAATATATATTTTAATTCATTAAATTGTCGGTTGTCTTCACACACATCTTTGAAATTCCTCGCCGATATGTGCAGGTTGCGTCACGATGTTTTTCTTCACGGTAGGAATGTCGGATTATGTACATATGCAGTTCGAAAATTGAAATCTGGACAATGTCGAGCACGGCCCGGTCCGGTCAAGCGCTGAACTGCGCCCCTCTAAAAACGACTTCTAACTTTCTAAATCATAAATGTATCCAGACTTGTATATGTTACTGGATAAGTTTAACTAAAATGTTAAAGTCCCCATTAATTATTCCAATGGAGTAGTGGAGGTACGCTTGAAGGATATCAATATTGATTGATTGTAGGAAAAAGTATTTCAAAGCCAGTCTTGGATAAAGACGTCAAAAGGAGTTGACTTAATGTGAATAGTAATAAAAGTGGTTTTGTAACTTTAGATGAACCGATACCGATCGTGAGATCGTGGGTTCGAATATAAGAATTGTCGTAAACACATATTAAAATTACAGGAGACCAGTGAATTGTTCTAAATAAAAGCCTATTATCAAATGTAAAGTTTTCTTGTATATATTATAAAGCATTAGCTGTCCAATTTTACAATATCACTTAAGTTTATTTCGAGATTTTGGGAAAAGATTTTTTTTGTTTGATAATTAGAAGATTCTTGTTAATTTACTAATATTCCATTACCATTCCAATAAAGCTCTAGGCTTGTGCCAGGATATAGTTTACGATAAAAGTCAAATGGCGGGATTTGAACTCTCGGCCATGTCATCGGAAATTTGTACCCTTAATCATTACGCTTGGAAGATAAACTAGGGTAGCCATGGATGACATTTGATGTTTGTTTGTTTATAAGATTTGGTCTTTCATTAGGAATTAGATATCTGTACCTACTATATATTTTCTAATTTAATATTTGAGCTATCCTTTAATACGTATCTTGTATAGATAGCAAGTACAAATCAGTGGCGATGTTGCGCGAACTATAACGGGGCCTGGGTTCACGCGCGTTTCGCTCGACACGCGCATTCCGATGCATTATTTATAATTTCGCTTTCCCGACATTTTTCTTCACCCTTTTGTTTTTTTTTTTTATAAACTATTGGTGATTTGATACTGGTTAACAAGATTATTTTGTATTCTATTTGTTAAAACTTGCCCTCGTTAGAACAAAATACATTTGTAGCTGTAGTTTGGTGTTGTTTTGTAGATTATGACCTTTTTCTTATCTACTTAAAGCAGCGATAGTGGCTTAGCGAGCAATTAGCGATTTTTTTTGTTAATATCTCTTTTACCATTTAATAAGTTCTAGGCATGTGCTAAGATATGTTTTAGCATAACAGTCGTAATAAGGGATTCGAATTCTCAATAACATTATCCGACATCTTTGTCCTTAACCATTAGGCTATTGGAGTTTCAAATGTATACTGATAGATGAATGGTTGATATGTTTCTTAATCGATTGCGTATTAATTTCATCATCATCATCATCATTCTGTTTGCCCACTGCTGGATATAGGTTTTTCCTATGTAAGAATATATTGGCATTGCAGCATGTATGTATTGGTTTGGAAAATTATAGTTTCGTTGTTTTGCTATCTTTTTGTATGTATGTATTGAATTATTTATGTTGCGTAGTGCGTCTCGAGGTATGTTTTTAAATGTGGTCGCTAACAGCAGGTGTCCACTGCTTGTTAGGTGCTTCTTGAATTGTATATAGCCTTGTGTTTAATTAGATCGGCACTTGTCATTTTGGTTTTGTCCATCCTCAATTATACCGTCGTTAGAGTTTTTCCCTCTAACCTTTGATACGTTTCTTGTAATCTCAGTTTACTTAAAAGGTTTTGTTGAAATTTTTATACGAGCGTAGCTCGTTAACTGTCGCATTCGGAGTCTCTAAACGTTTTTAATATGAGCAATTTATAGTAGGGAAGTTTTAGTTACTTTAATTTGCCGCAATCTTTTAAAAAAAGATCATAAAATTAATATTATTATTATCATCATCAGCCCTTGTCCGCCCACTGCTGGACATAGGAATTTTCCAGCGCTCCCCGGTTCTCCCGTCTGCATCCAGCGACTTCCTGCCGTCTCGTCAGTAAAAGTAACATGTAAAGACAAAAAACTTTTGTTGTCTTTGAATTTCTAGCGTCCTTATTATTTTAATTGAAGGCTACATAGTCGGCTCTTAGTGTTGTCGAAGCAGCTATATTCAATTAACGATCCAAATGAAAATCTTAGTATAAAATGTAAATTCGTTAAGGTGCGCATGTTAGATGCGTTTGCATTATAAATTCGGTCCGCCGTCCACCGGCCGGCGACCGGCGACCGGCTCTATATAAATTCTACCTTTACATTAAACTGATTACGCTTTAGATATTTTAATTTAAAATCGAACACGACTTAAGTAAATTGTCTCACTATTCTGTTTTAATTTTTTTTTGCACAATGTACAATTACATTAGTAAAAAATTAAAATAATTATGCAACCAACATAATTGCGCACAAGTTAAGTAGGGAAAAAGAAAGGACAAAACATGGCGTCAATAGAAGCGAAGACAACGAACAAATTTAAACAGTTAACACTACCTTCTAACACACGCACTACACTACTCCTGAAAGAGCCTGATGACACAAAGATATCAGTCAGTGAAGCAATATAAAATATTCGTATAAATTATTTAACAATCTTTATAATCACTATTTAATTAAATAAATAGAGTGTTTGTAGTACTGAAAAGCATTTTTTTTTAATCCACATCAGTCAGAAGTCCGCGTCTGTTCCGGGTAATCTCGAAACCGTCTGGTCGGATTTTAACTGGAAGGACAGTTATGTTCGCGAGAGGTTTTTTATATTACACTAAAGGCAAAAATACACTTCATATTTCATCATTGTCATTCAATTTGACTATCAATGAAAAAATGTGCCATGTTTATTTTTTTTAATTAAATGGTTTTAAATTAAGGACTTGTATTTTAATTCCAGTCACATCTTAGTATTAATCGAGAGTATTTAATGATCGCAGTCTCGCGTATTTCGTAGTGTCCTATAAATTAACCTGCCTAGGCACACTAATTAGGAATCAACGCAGGTCCTAACGTGTTTAGACTATAAGATAAATCTAATTTTAATTATTACTCGTTGCTTAATCGAATTTGTGATGTTTTTTTTTATTTGTTATTATTTCATTAGAATATATCGAATTATGTTTTAACTAGATAGTAAAGTATAAATAACATGTTTATTTGTTTCATTTAGAGATACTGGCACATAAAAAACTCCGACCAGCAAATAAATTGAAAGAAAATGATAATTTGGACGTTTTAAAGTCGTGACCTGACTTTTGAAGACCAACTGTCTAAAAAGTAGTATCAAGTCTAAAAAGATAAACACAGATTTCTGTTTCACTTTAATATCTAAAGCTAGTATAAGACCATTTATCGTTAAATACCTTTCCACAGTATTATAGAACTCTTAAGTTTTTTGGACAAAAATACTTGGAGATAAGATTTATGTATGTCCATAAAAATAAAAGCCCGCCATTTTCGCCGATAATGGCGTCTGTAATTCCCGCGTAAAACCGCGTGATGGATGCGTCGCGCGGCCATCTTTTAAAAAGCCATTTACGAAGTGATCAACCGTGGATAAGTCATTATTTATCGCTAATGTAAACAGTCGTTAGTGAAATAATTATTATTATATTTATTTAGGTAAACCTTCTAGGTTATCTTACTTAGTTACGGTTTAAATCTAGGTCTTTAGTAACCTAGTATTAGATTAATTCTTAAGGGGTAAGTTGAATATTTATTTGAATAGGAATTTTTTTTACAAGTCCTTGTGTTGTAATGTGTTATGATAAAAGAAATCGAATACTTTTTCAATAAAAAAAAGGAAACAGTATTTTTTTTTTATAAAACATTAGCAGATTTTTTTTCGTATTACGTTTTACGTCAACAGTTGGAGCGGGATTCGAACTGTCGACCACTGTGTGATCGTAAATCCGTATCTCGAAACATAAGGCTATTGCCGGTTATTTAAAAAGTATACTTATATGTGTATACCTTCAATGAATATATGTGTAAAAGATTTTTGTGTAGGCTTCTGAGCTGCCTTGTCCATTTATTAAGCTTGTTTACAGCATCGGCGCGCGCTATCGTGGTATGCGATCTCCCCTACACCTATTTTCTGCATACGGCCGCAATATTTATACACTCTAACCCTGGCTAGCTTTTATTTTAGGGCTCGTTGCGTTGGGAATATTTTCTAAGGAATTTCATTGTAAATACTGTGAAGTTTTAATCGCAATGAATATTGTTAACAATGATTAATATATGTTTTAATATATGTATGCATTTCTAGAATGAAACATAGAAAAAGTTAAAAGGGTTAAAATTACTTCATAATGTCCTAAATCCCGTACCCGGGCTAAGGGCACCAGTGTGCTGCCAGCTTATCCTTTTTTTTTTTTTTTTTAAATAATAGTGGGTTTTTCTTAATTCATTAATATATCTTGTAATACTACCAGAGAAGCTTGAAAAAGCTTGTATTACGTTATGGTTTACAACAGTCAAATGGCGGGATTCGAACGCACCACCGCTATATCGGTGGTCCATTAGGCTATTGGCGCTTCGAATACACAAATATTGTACACTGTTGCGGCAATGGAAACCCACGGTTTCGTTGTCATTGTTTAGTAATGCTTCTGATATGTTCAGTTTCCTGTTAGAATTATTAAGTTACACACGTTGTTACATCCTCATTGTCACTTCCTTGATTACAATTTTGTGCATTGTCGTAATCTTTTTAATTCGGGTATTCGTTACTAAGCAGTCATCATTGGTTTTATATTAGAAAATATATCGTTGTGATGCGGAAGCCGGAAGACTGTGGAAGGCATTGGGTAAGGCATACGTCCAGCTGTAGGTAGACAAGGGCAGATGATGATGCCATGACATTAGTCAGCAATAACTATAGTAGTAGATACTTACTAGCAAGAAATATTTAGTTTATCTGAAGAATAGAGTGTCAAATTTTGAACTACTTGTAAACCTTTAAGTTAATACAATGATTACCGCAAAAAACATAAGGAATAACGGTTTGGACGGGACATTTTACTGTCAGTTTCACGTAACCAAGATGTGTTGTATCGACCTTCACCCTCGTGTCTAAATCAATTGCGGGTCTGTCTAATCGAGTGGGCCGCGATCGGCACGCCGGCCTTGCTACAGGAATTGGAACGAACGATAATTGAAAGATCGTCGCACTTTGGATATCACGCGGCTCTTGAATGCTGGTTGATGGTGCAGCTGTGCTCGGGAACCCCTTTGATTGGACGCACACAACGACTCACTCATTCTTATACAATGTAGCATGTGCATTAGCTAACTTACCTAACTACTATACGTGAAATTGTGATATTAATAAGTGCTCTGTAAATGTCAAAAGAGTACCACAAAAACCTTTTTGAATTACACTTATCATTTATTCTGTGTGTTATTTATTCGTTTAACTACACACTAAGATTATTAGTTTATGCAAATTTTATATTAGCTAGCTTATGCTATTTCAGACAGTTATCTATATCTGTGTTCAAAATTATCCCGAACAATTTAGTCGTTTTGGATTTACCAGCTAATAAACATCTTTAAATCCATATAAATTTTTGCTAATGTGCAAAAACGGAGACATTTTATAAACCAACTTTTATATTTGTAATTGGAATGTTAATTGATTACGAGACTCAATACGTCAGAAATAACCGTTATCACGAATCACCTGATCGCGTCATTTACTTACGTACAGAGCGATTGTAGGAACAAACGTACACCTCAATAGAAACATGTTTGAGATTGAATACGTCATTGATAACGTTTTATTGGTTAACCGCTTCCGACTGAAACTATGGTTTCGTGAAATTCATGAGAACTTTGTTATTACCATGGTAACAAATATGTACCTTAGCAAAAGACGAGGGGAGGACGATTAACTTTAAACGAAGCCAGTTAAGGATCGGCTGTATGTTATTATATAGTTTTTGTATTGAATTTACTTCCCTTACTATAGAAATCATTGGATTCAAACCCACTACAACATTTGACTAACACTTGGTTATACATTGTTACAGAGGTGACGCAGATCGAAGACCCGAGGCTAGAATGGCTGAGCATTCAGGAGGCTATGCTGCGGGAGTACCTCCACACCGCCCAGGAGGCTCTCGAGGTAAGCTATATCATATATGTAAACACAATGCTTGGTACAAGAACGATTTATCTAGTTTATATCGATAGATGAATGTTTGTTAGCAAATAACACAAAAACAATTAAAGGGATCTGTGTATAATTTAGCATAGAGGTATAACATTATCTGGGATGGTACATACCTAAGATTTTTTTAACTTCGTGTAGACGAGTCGAGTCGAGGGTAAAAGCTAGTAATGTATTTAAACCTGTCTTATAAAAACATGATTTACTTGTGAGTATAAGCATACTTCTGATTTTAACAAATTTAATGCAGCTAATGTTTTTTTAGCTTATAAATTTTTGTACTAAAATAATTCACAATGTACTTATTTTATTTTCGGTTCATTAGTTACTTTTTTAAAACCATATATTGAACCTTCCATGTTCCGGGCATTTAGTTTCGTCCGATGTTTTTAAATTGATTTCCAAAAAGTAATTAAAATACGTAAGATAAATGGCTATCTGGCAAGCAGTGCGCGGTCTCCCCGATAGATAGCGCTGGAATGTGATGGCGCTGATAACAGCTGATAAAAGATAAGAGCTCAAGTTTCCAATTGGGAACGCGACACTGAAGTTATGTTAAATTACAATAGTAAAAGCTTTATACTTTGATTTTTATTAATATTATGACAGTATAAGTATTGTTTATATGTAAAATACTAGTAGAATTTTGGTAATTTAATATTTCTTGTAACCATAGATAAGCTTCATAAAGTTTGTGATATAAATGATAGTCGAATGACAAGAGATTCGAAACGACGATCGCTAAATCGGTAGTCCGTAGCTTTAACCATTAGACTATTGGAGTTTTAAAACTAATCAAGACACAATTACATTTGAAAAAACGTGTTCATCCTTATTATTCTAGAATTAAGGTTTTTTTTTCGTCAGCTGTTTCCATAATGTAACACTCAGTAACATTGAACTGTCACTCAGGGTTCATCTAAAACAATCTTTTCCCGACAGTGGGCCGGCACAGTACTCTTCTTTATATCTCAATCAGCTGTTCTATCTAAAAACGTTTTATCCAGTTAAAATTAATTTTCTTATTAAGTGAGTAAGTTGTAAATTTTCAGTGTGGTCAAATCGATGTTAACTTACACGGCTTCTTCACTATGTCGTTTGTGTTTAACCTTTTCTAGTACGATGGATACATAAGTTGTATATCTTAAAATGTCTAGTCAGAAATTGTAGCTCACGAAGCCCTGTGACGTTGCCCAGAGCCACATACAATAAATAAAAAATAAAATACTATAAAAAAAATTACAGATATATGAGTATACAAGTACATTCAGGAACTCAGAATTGAATATAAAATGAGCATAGCGAGAAGTACGGAGCGCGACTCTTGTTGCAAATAAATTAAAAAGAAATATTATTGTGAAAGATGGGTTCGATATATGGTTTGTATGCTTTAAAGTGTACATGTTTATTAGATTACTATCTACTTAGATTACCTCGTATCTACAGAATATCTCCAATGTTATTGACTATTTGCGTCCCGCGCGCGGTATCCGAGTGTTAGGCAAACACGTCACGCGTGTGCAAGTTCGCACTCCACTGAGGTCCCGTTATCGTGGCGTTTAGTGTACGTAGCAGAAGCTTTAAGCTCCCGGATTTGTCTTTCATTAAGTAAAAGTAATTTTGTGTAATGCTTAAGACAATTGAAAATGAATTCAAAATAAAGAAGCGATCTCGAACGAAAATTGATCG